>CAXHSM010000852.1:0-16652 GCA_964019185.1 Maratus speculifer
AGTAGGTAGTTATAGGGAAGAATGGAGTGGTGTGGGACACTTTTTACAAAAGTAAGAAAATAAACTTTGTTTGACACAAAAACTAAAATATCAATTTATAGAGTGCAAGGTTAAACACTTTTTAATCTCCCTGAACAATATATAAACATAACATGAAAAAGATATTTTATAATTAAAGAAATTGTAAGTTTCTAAATATTTCCCATACTTCTCCACTGACAGGGAGATACGAGACAGTAATAAAATAAACTTATAAAGGCACAAATAGTCTAGCGTGGAGGAAAAGTATTACAGCTGTGCATAAACGAGTCACTAATGTGCAAAAAGTATAAAAAGTATATGAAGCAAATTTACTTTTGATTCCTGAAATAATCTTTTGCTTTACACAATTGCAAGCTTATACAGATCAGAACATTTTTCAACTGAAAATTTGGCTACTATTACTTCATCTTGTTTACCATTGAATGAAATGGTAAAAATGAGAAATAAAGAGGAAATCTTATTGTCCCATTCCTCCCACAGTCCCACTCCTCCCTACTCTTTCATCACCCACCTACTTTTAAACATCAATACACCTACGTTCCATATTAAAAAATTAGAAAAGGAAAAGGTAGTTTAATAGCTTATATTAATTAAGTAGTTATTATATTTTATACAATAGCTAACTTAGAAAAAAATATAAAGTTTTCCAAAATGTAATTGTGTAATGCTTTGCATTCAACTTAAACATTATAGCAAAGCCACTACACAGTTTTGAGTTTTTAACATTTGTATTTCCAACTGTTTTGTATTTTTAGTAGTATTATTAAACTCTCCGAAGCGACTTGATATATTACTCATAGTAATTTCGTTACTAATATGAAAGAAACTATACTGCAGGCTGAAAGTTTAAAAGAATTTCAAAATATAACTTCAGAACTGACATTTGAGAAACTGCACAAACATGATAAACATCAACGTAAATAAAAGTCATTTGATGGAGTGATAAATATTTAGCTATCAGATATAAATTAAAAAAAATAGCCATCAATACCTGGCTAAGTCATGTTACATTTTAAATCAAACTGAATCAGCCCTTACTGTGTTAATAACTGTGAATCAAGTAAAAAAAAAATATAACAAAATTAGTTCATGAATAAGAAATATTTACTTACATTCTAACTTGAAATCCTTATCAACATTGGATTCAACATGGATGCCTTTTACGCTTCTGTTGCTGGGTGAATAAACATTACGTCACCAATAAAAATCTTTCTGATTGGCTGACAGGTGAAACTAGAATATTTCATGTATTCGTCCTATGCGAGAAATAATATTATACCCTGTTTACAGATGAAATTTTAGTAAGCATGCAGATTTCTATAGTTATACAAAAACTAGTTTTGTAGGTCTACAGATTTTTTTTTACAGTGCAGTTGTTTTTGCTTTGTGATATGGATTTTGTTAATCTATTTCTTGCTAAGAGGGTACTATTAGCATAAAAGAAAGTTGATTTTAAATTATTCTACATAATGTTATTTTTGTGTATGGTTGCTACAGAAAAAAAACATGAAAAAAATTATTATAATATTTAATAATATATATTTATTCGTTTATACGTGCACTTTTTCTCCTCAAAATTAAGGGCAAAAATCCTGAGTGCACGTTATGCACAGAATATTTTTTTACTGCTTTATGTAATCACACGACATATCTATGAATGAAGAAATGTATTCATAGAAGAAATCAAAATTGGAATCTTACTGATTAGTATTCCTTGCACTTTTATATAGAAAAGCGGTAGTAGTATAATTTAAACACTTCTTAGCAATGCTCATTGTCGCTGCTGTTTTTTATGTAACGGTAACACCAAAAGTTCATGTAACAGATACAGATTTGCATTATAAATAAAAAAAAATCTGTAAAAAGAATTCTTAAGAGATTGTTTTAGGAAACTGGGAAACCTAGAACTTTTTATCTAACTGCGACCCAAGCTACAGATAAAATTTTAGTAAGATTAGTATAATTTTACTAGATTCATTTGTAAAACTACAGATGTCTATAAATTTACAAAAACTAGTTTTGTAGATTTCTTCCTTTCTCTAGCTTTTTTTTTTCTTTTTGTACAGTGCACTGAAATTTTTTTTAGAAAAAATACAGATTTCTGCAACTTTATATTTGTAGAATTACAGACATTTTTAATTTTTACAATGTAGACGTTCTCAAATATTTCGGTCGCAAGTGACGTCACCATATCATGACACTCACTCCCTACACGAAGTCTAAAAAAAGAATGTAGACTTCTTTTCTAGCCTGACGTAACATTTGTTTAGATTTTCTTTACTGAAATTCATTTGATAATCCATTCCCTTGCATGTCAAATTTGTGGTGCGCGTTACATACGAGATACAAAAAAATCGCCATTTTTCATTCTAAAATACTGGGTGCGCCTTATACACGCATGCGCGGTATGCACGAGTAAATACGATATATATATATATATTATATAAGGTGACCTGGGGTAATAACGCCAGGCGGGGTAATAACGCCAAGTGCTAATATTTTGCATAATTATGAAATAATCTGGTAAATGACACCCAGGTGCTCTGCGCAGAAGGGTTTTGAGTCATATAAATCGCAAAAAACAGCTTCAAGTTAATTTGTTTTATTTTTAGGTCTTATTGTTTTTACAAGCAACTAAAATTAACGCTTGATCTTAAATTTGCGAGATACGTTTTGTGATGTGAATACTATTTTTTTATCCGGAAATACTTTGTTAATTACATAAATTTGTAGTCCATTTCATGGACTTTCAAAATGTTGTTGAAGAATTTCAGATATCTTCTCGAGATAATTTGTAATTTAAAATGTACAGCGCAATAACTATAACGGGGCAATAACGCCAATCCTTGGCATTAATACCCCGGTTGATTCCCTACAGTGGCCGAGCTACATCCTAAATACTGATTCAAATAAACACAGTTAAAACTGTGCAATGTTTCTAATAATTCTATTTAAGCGGTCCTTTTTAAGCAAAAAGAAGCTCACGGTCTGATATTCTTTGCCTCATCCTCCCCCCCCACACCACACCTTTATTTTTCTTACACTTTCACAAAAAATTGAACATTTTCAATAGCTTAGAATGCAATTTCTCAATTTCTAAGTTTGTAGAGTTTGTATTTTTAGAATTGGGCAATCTACATGCAATTATTCCATCTTATTTCATAGTTTTATTTGCATGGCGTTATTACCCATATAGGTGGGTAATAACGCCAAATAGCATTGGTCAAGTAATCACGCCATTACATTTTATGAATACATATCTGTTAAATTATTTTTTTTATATAGATAGTCAATGAGTTGCTATATCAAATCATATATTTGTTTGAAAAATACAAACTAAAACTGAGCCGTGAAAATTGGTAGAATCTTAACGTGGCGTTATTACCCCAGGGTACCTTATATATACATAATATATATATTATAATATTTAATTAATATATATATGTATATATATATATATATGTGTGTGTGTGTGTGTATGTGTGTGTGTGTGTATAATAACATTGTAATGTTTTAGAAATGCAATTCTCTACCAGACCTGCCAACAGAGTAAGGAAAACAAAAACAAAAACAAAACAAACAAAAAAAATCAATAAATTCAGCTGTGAAAGTTTTTTTTAAAAAAAATTGTGCAAACTTTATTCCTCGGAAAAGAGCTTAAAATGTGCTCAAAAAACTACATGACGACACAGTTATGCTCACAGAATTACATAAAGCAATTTCATGAAATATATCTCTTCCAAAAATAATTTTAAGTTGAAAATGCATCTGAATCCTTTTATTTTGTCTTGTAAAAGAACTTTAAATGTTATATTTCCAATGGAGAACCTATCGCTGTGAGTGTTAATGACATATAGCGATGTTATTCAAACTTTAAATAACATAATGACATTGAAATGAATTTTAAAAACTTACCGCTCATAGCATTTTTTGTAATAAAACTCATTTTGTGAAGCTCTGTGTTGTAACTATAAACTCTATATACATTTTCTAAAAAAAAAAAAAAATAAAAAAAATAAAATAAAATAAATAAATAAAAAAAAACCGTACTGTAGGTTTCAGTATTAACATACAAAAATAACATTACTATGCGCTTTCTACAATCTCGGCATTTAAAAATCACATAGACACACGCAAAGAAATAAAGGGCAACAAAAATAAAAATTAAGTTTACCAGGTTTGGACAAGCGATTATTATCTAAAACTATTCTTATGTGTTTCTATTCTTTTATTTGCTAATGTTTTCTGTGTATCGGGGAGTTTCACTGCAGCGGACCTTAACGCATTGTAATATAGGAGATAAGTCTCATGAAATCCTTCCCAGTCTTATACAATAAATCATTCATAATCGGGAAAATCGCTTGCTCGTTTATTATTAGCGTTTTAAATTTGGATTAATTAATATTTAAATAAATATTAAGAAGAACCACTTCATTCATAATTTGTTTTTTATAATATTGAATAAAATAGGTTTGACTTTTGAGTAGCCCAATCTCTGTTTTAATTTTTTATCCAGTAAACAATGTGTCTCAATTTTTATACATATAGACAGGTGTTGTATTTGTTTATCTGTGTTACACTTTACGATTTCTTTTAGTTCCGATCATGGGCAGATAATTAAAGATTTAATGAATTCATAGACAAGAAAGCAAACTATAAAATAATATTAACTATAAACAAACTATAAAAGAATAGAATTTTGTTGATGAACTGTCACTTGCAGGAAGAATCGAAAATTAGATATTATATTTTTCGGTTGTTATTCAAATACTCGAAGCAATGTGTCAAATAATCTTCTTTAATCTTATCATTCGCGTGCAAATATTAAATTAAAAATTCTGAAGTACTTACATGCAAACGCATTAAATTATCTTTAGAAACTGAATGCTTTAGTTATACGCTAAATTCAAACGACGAGCAATCATATAAACTAGCAACATAAAAATAATTCATTTGTTTATATGATGAAATTCCTCTAACAAAGCGGAAACTATTATTTATATTTGTATTCTCTCGTGATTAATAATAAGTTTCGTTTCGTTATTAATGAGTAAATTTCTTTATTAAATCAAATTCCTTGCTTCATTCATGTATATATTTTTCCATCGAGCGTGAAGACGCATTAGATTGAAAGTTTCTTCATATATGCATTTTTCTGAAATATGCTTCATTTTATATCACACAGACAGGTATAAAATGCATGTTAAATATTACGAATTTATTAAAAGTATTACGTTTTGAAAAAAATGCGATACTTTTTGTTATTAGGGAGCAAATCACATTTTTTTCGTCGGCATGCGAAAAGTGGTTTATTATTTCCTGTCGGAAATTTGTGCAACCCTGTCTATCGCTATGAAAAATTAAATTATGTTTCACAATTTTCGTTATAACAGTACATCATTATACGTAATTATAGTATTATTATTAATTAATGTATCATTATACATACAACTACTTATACTACGTAAATAATTTGATCATTTTTTAATGATAAAATTGTTTTATATTTTCGCCTTTGAATGATGGTAAAATATTCTCTAATGCTAAATTTCAATTAGTATGTATTATCGATGCAATTAAAATGTTTTTTTCATTTTGGCATTTTTGAACATATTTTCCATTTAACGAAACCTTTAATTGAAAACCAAAAATTCTAGATTTCTTTATTCTAATGTCTCAAAATTTCCCTTGATCTGAGTTTACGAGTAAAAATTACATTGATATTTTGCCGATGATGAAACTTCAAAATTTTACAAAAATTGAATATTTACATTTCATATCCTTGCTGAGAGGTCTTCTAGTCTTTAAAAATATCTGTAATTTTAAAAAATATAAATTTTTATTTTCTTTTTCCAATTTTAACTTTTGAGACTGCCATCATCTAAGGTCATATGTTTCACAAGCGTTGCTGGTATTTATACAAGTCTTCTTTACAAAAACTCTCACATAGTTTAGAGAAAACAGCATCCCATCTCGTAAAATATATTATTTTGTATCATGAAATCTTTTAGCACGCTGGGAATATTTATCTCGAGGAATAAGAAAAAGGTGTTTCTTGTGAAATCTGTCCATTATCGTTTGAGGAATATTTTTGTGACGTTGCTCTGTCACATAGAGAATGAAATGGACTTCTGAGGTGTTCTAAAACATTTTTTTTGTAGAATATGAGCATTTAACAATCATTTACAGAGTCACAAAAAAGTGATTGATTATACTATAGTCTACGAAGACAAACAATTAGCAGCGTATTTTAATAATATTTAAACATGATGGAATCGATATGAGTTACTAATGTTTAAAGTCAGATGTCTGCTATACAAGGTGAGTCATAAATATCGAAACAATAGGCTATCTCCTTAAATATTGCTCCTAGACCCATACTTCCAATTGCAAAAATTCATTAAAAAATGGGAAATTTCTGATAAGATAAATTGCAACTCCATGGGGGGTCTACTTGAAAAAATACGAAAATTAAATTTTTATACGGCCCCCGTAGGGCAAAATTTACAATTAAGAAATTATTCCTTATCCATTCCTAAATTGAACAAAAAAAATTCATCTAAATATCTAAAAACCTGACAGAGATATTAAAATCCGAAATTCTAAAAAATTCGTGACTTACACCACTTTAATATGCCTGTAAACGAAGAGTTTTAAGCTAATTTTCAAAGCAAGTGAGGGATCGTCCATAAATTATCTATTATTAAATGTCGATTTAAGACAGCTCCCAGCTAAAAATGAACTCCAGTGAAACTGCAAAGAAAATGCAGTTGCGAAACTGTGGTGATTTGGCACAAATCACTGCAGTTTTTCGAAGTCAACAACTACAAAATCACTACAGTGAATGTGTAGTTCATAACTACACATTTTCTGCAGTGAATTTGAAGTTAAATGCCCCTCCCACCCAAAAAAATTAGCTCTGCTGGCGCCATCTATTGACCATACTGGTAAACTTGCTTTTTAAGATTTCAAAGGCGGATTTTGACTGTGGAAACAGTTGTACTCGAACTGACGATCTCAGGTGCAGGAGAGACACGCTTTGACCATTTGCCCGTTGAGACTTGTGTGGTTAGTGTTGTGCGAGGTATAAAGGGGAGGCATTTCAATTAAAGGCTATTTGTTGCAAAAGATGAATGGCAGGCAGAAAAATTGAATGTTTTAAAGTGCTTTTATTTTATTATTTATTTATTTATTGTAATTCGTTTATATGGGCGTGTATTTTAAAAACAATTTAATATTAAATGAATTAAATAAATACTTTAGCGGATTAGCTAAACCAAATGAATTGGTTTTTCTTCTGAATTTAAAAATCAGTAAATATTTAATAAAATAATTTTATTTTTAGGCTAATTGCGAAAATAATAATTTTTTTATTATGAATTATAATGTAAGGTACCCTGGGGAAATAACGCCACGTTAAGGTTCTACCAATTTTCACGGCTTAGTTTTAGATTGTATTTTTCAAACAAATATAGGATCTGATACAGCAACTCATTGACTATCTATATAAAATAAAATAATTTAACAGATATGTATTCATAAAATGTAATGGCGTTTTTTCTTGACCAATGCTATTTGGCGTTATTACCCACCTATATGGGTAATAACGCCATGCAAACAAAACTATGAAATAAGATGGAATAATTGCATGTAGATAGCCCAATTCTAAAAATACAAACTCTACAAACTTAGAAATTGTCAAATTGCATTCTAAGCTATTGAAAATGTTCAATTTTTTGTGAAAGTGTAAGAAAAATAAAGGTGTGGTTTGGGAGGGGGGGGGGATGAGGCAAAAGAATATCAGACAGTGAGCTTCTTTTTGCTTAAAAAGGACCGCTTAAATAGAAATATGAGAAACATTGCACAGTTTTAACTGTGTTTATTTGAATCAGTATTTGGGATGTAGCTCAGCCACTGTAGGGAATCAACCGGGGTATTAATGTAAATGATTGGCGTTATTACCCCGGTAGCATATTTCAGATGTGTATATTGCTGGGACGATTACTGTTTCTAAACCAATAGGAGAGCGTCATTATCACGGTCAAGTACACGCCCACACAGTTTGATTGACAGGAACTCGTGGACAATTGACGGTGCTAATTATAACGATAATCTGTTGCGGATGAAAGTGAGCTGACTGGCTGAATGGTTAGAGCGTCGAGCTTGAAACCGGAGGATATGGGTTCGAGTCCATCGCGGGCCGAGAGTCCGTTGGTGTTTTTTTTTTTAATTATTGGAGGCTGTCTTTTATTAATAAATAAGACATTTAAAAAAATATTTCAAACCCTTTTAATATTCTAAATATCGTTCCAAAATGATTTATATATATATTAAACAAATGGGAAAAAAGTATTCTGCGAAAATATCCGTATAAGCAAAATTCTTACTTTAATTTTTATTTATTTATTTATTTATTTATTTATTTCAGGATCAGAGGAAGTATAATTTCTAATTGAAATAAATAAAATTCAGTCATTTTGAAAAAAAAAAATCTTTCGTACCTTTAATTTTTAATTACCGAGTACAAATTCAAACAATCCCAGTACAAATAAATAATAAACACACACGATCAATTGTCCACGAGTTCCTGTCAATCAAACTGTGTGGGCGTGTAATTTACCGTGATAATGACGGTCTCCTATTGGTTTAGAAACAGTAATCGTCCCAGCAATATACACATCTGAAATATGCACCCCGGTACAGTTATTGCGCAGTGCATTTTAAATTACAAATTATCTCGAGAAGATATCCAAAATCTTCAACAATATTTTAAAAGTACATGAAATGCACTACAAATTTATGTAATTAACAAAGTATTTCCGGATAAAAAGATAGTCTTCACATCACAGCACGTATCTCGCAAATTTTAGATCAAGCGTTAATTTTAGTTGTTTGTAAAAACAATAAGACCTAAAAATGAAACAAATTAACTTGAAGCTGTTTTTTGCGATTTATATGACTCAAAACCCTTCTGCGCAGAGCACATGGGTGTCATTTACCTGATTATTTCATAATTATGCAAAATATAAGCACTTGGCGTTATTACCCCAGGGTACCTTAATTACACGCGTTGTGTTAATTTTATAAAATATATATTTTTGACATGGAAGTACTTACTTTAATAAATTATGGGTCGGTAATTAATATTTTTTACTTAGAATAAAAATTCATTTTATATCGTTTAATGATAAGGTAAAACATATTTTTTATTATTGTGTTAGAATAATAATTTGTTATTTATAAACATTTTTTTATTTAATTTAATTTAATTTTTATTTTATTTTATTTATTTTTTTTTGTAGTGAGTTTTTTAAATAGAGAATATTTCTGAATCTTTCTTGCAAATTAAAAAAAAATAAACTAATTTTAGAGGTTTTTCTGATAATATAATTTTTTTAGGAATTATAATGTAATTAAATGTGTTAATTTAAGAAATATATATTTGTAAAAAGGAAAAATTAATTTTATAAAATAAGAATATAATATTGTGTTAGAATAATAATTTGTTATTTATAAACATTTTTTAATTTAAAAATTAAATAAAAATAATATATATATATATATATATAATTGGTAGTGAGTTTTTTAAATGGGGAATATTTCTGAATCGTTCTTGCAAATTAAAAAAAAAATAAACGAATTTTAGAGGTTTTTCTGATAATATATATTTTTTAGGAATTATAATGTAATTAAATGTGTTAATTTAAGAAATATATTTTTGTAAAAAGGATAAATTAATTTTATAAAATAAGAATATAATATTGTGTTAGAATAATAATTTGTTATTTATAAACATTTTTTAATTTAAAAATTAAATAAAAATATTATATATATATATATATTTCGTAGTGAGTTTTTTAAATGGGGAATATTTCTGAATCTTTCTTGCAAATTAAAAAAAATAAACGAATTTTAGAGGTTTTTTAGATAATATAATTTTTTTTAGGAATTATAATGTAATTAAATGTGTTAATTTAAGAAATATATATTTGTAAAAAGGAAAAATTAATTTTATAAAATAAGAAGTTCATAATTAATAACTTTAAATTAGAATAAGGACTCATGTTATGTCGTTTTTAAGTTTTAATGTAGCATATGTTTTTAATGATTATGTAGATATATTTGATTGTTAACTTATCTACATTTTTACCTAAAAATAAAATAGAAACATTAATTTAATTTTCTTCTTTTTTTTTTCTTTGGTAAATAATTTTCTACAAAGGGAAATTTCTGATTTTTTTTAAATTTTAATATAAAAAATGACTAGATTTTTCAATGTATTTATGACTTGTAAAATAATTTTAAACACTTTTAATAATTTAATATTTGCATGAAATAAGAAACTTTGATGTGCTTTTAAAATGAATACATAATTAGAAAACACACTTCAATTAACTGATGAAGTATTTTTTTTCTTTCTACGATTCATTAAGTTTAGATCGAAAAAAATTTTAAAGAGCGATTTAAAAATTTTTTTGATGATTCAAATATTTGTATGTCGATTTTAAAATGAGGTAATAGTAAATTAATTGCAAGTAATTTTCAGTTATGAAGATGGAGATGTAAGGGGGCAGGAAGCAGAGGAGCTCGTTGGATTTTAAAATTTAATTTAATAAAATTTCCTCTTCTTTTTTTTTTTTTTTTCAAAAACCTAATGTAAAATTTTCGAGTAACTTAGAAAGAAAGAAAAAGAAATTTTCAATTAAGGAGGTGGTTGCAGACTCATTGCACCTCCCTGGATTTTGAAATTTAATTAGCAATTTTTCCTCCAATTTACAAAATCAAAATAAAATTTATTCTTTTAGTGTGATTTAAATAAAGAAAAGAAGAATTTTCCGTGAGAGGTGGGGGAATAGATGAGCCATTTTCCCTCACTCGATTTTGAAATTTAACTAATTTTTTTCTCCGATTTTTGAAAAAGTACTAAAATTCAATCTTTTTCTTTAGCTTAAAATATAAGAACAATAATTTTCTGTTAGGGGGAGGAAGGTAGAAGAAAGTATTTGCCCCTTCCTAAATTAAAAAAAAATATATGTACATTAACAAAATTTTTCTTTTCTGATATTTTCAAAAGCATAGTAAAATGTATAATTTTCAAGAAATTTACAATAAAAAGTAAGAAGAAATTTCGCATTAAGGGGCTGGTGAGTGAAAGGCCCATTGTCCCTCATAACTTTTGAAACTTAATATATTTTTTCTCTAATTTTGATAAACCTCGCAAAATTTATTCGTTTAGAGTAACTTAAAATAAAGGAACTAAGAAATTTCCGTTGTATGCAGGAGGCACAGGTAGTCACTACCCCTCACTGGATTTCGAAATGTAATTTAGTGAAATTATTTTTTTTTCTCTTAGCTTGAAATAATAAAGGAACTAAGAATTTTATGTTAGGGGGAAGGAAGCATAGATAGGGCGCCCATGTCTGAATTAAAAAAAAAGAAATGGATTTTAATGTATTAAAACTTGTAATTTCCAAGTAACAAAACAAAGTATCCCAGCTAAAAATGAACTCTAGTGAAACTGCAAAGAAAATGCAGTTGGCAAACTGTGGTGGTTTGGCACAAATCACTGCAGTTTTTTCGAAGTCAAAAACTACAAAATCACTACAGTGAATGTGTAGTTCATAACTACACATTTTCTGCAGTGAATTTGAAGTTAAATGCCCCTCCCACCCAAAAAAAATTGGCTCTGCTGGCGCCATCTATTGACCATTCTGGTAAGCTTCCTTTTTAACATTTCAAAGGCAGATTTTGACAGTGGAAACAGTTGGACTCGAACTGACGATCCCAGGTACAGGAGAGACACGCTTTGACCACTTGCCCGTTGAGACTTGTGTGATTAGTGTTGTGCGAGGTATAAAGGGGAGGCATTTCAATTAAAGGTTATTTGTTGCAAAAGCTGAATGGCAGGCAGAAATATTGGATGTTTTAAATTGCTTTTATTTTATTATTTATTTATTTATTGTAATTCGTTTATATGGGCGTGTATTTTAAAAACAATTTAATATTAAATGAATTAAACAAATACTTTAGCGAATTAGCTAAAGCAAATGAATTGGTTTTTCTTCTGAATTTAAAAATCAGTAAATATTTAATAAAATAATTTTATTTTTAGGCTAATTGCGAAAAAAATAATTTTTTTATTATGAATTATAATGTTTTACATGCGTTGTGTTAATTTTATAAAATATATATTTTTGACATGGAAATACTTACTTTAATAAATTATGGGTCGGTAATTAATATTTTTTACTTAGAATAAAAATTCATTTTATGTCGTTTAATGATGCGGTAAAACATTTTTTATTATTGTGTTTGAATAATAATTTGTTATTTATAAAAATTTTTTAATTTAAAAATTATATATATATATATATATACATACATACATACATACATATATATATATATATATATATATATATATATATATATATTTGTAGTGAGTTTTTTTAAATAGGGAATATTTCTGAATCTTTCTTGCAAAAAAAAAAAAAAAAAAAAAAAAAAAAAAAAAAAAAAAGCGTATTTTAGAGGTTTTTTTTAGGAATTATAATGTGTTAATGTGTTAATTTAAGAAACATATATTTGTAAAAAGGAAAAATCAATTTTATAAAATAAGAATATAATATTGTGTTAGAATAATAATTTGTTATTTATAAACATTTTTTAATTTAAAAATTAAATAAAAATATTATATATATATATATATATATATATATATATATATATATATATATATATATATATATATATATATATATATATATATATATATATATATATATATATATATATATATATATATATATATATATATATATATATATATATATATATTTTTGGTAGTGAGTTTTTTAAAGGGGGAATATTTCTGAATCTTTCTTGCAAATTAAAAAAAAATAAACGAATTTTAGAAGTTTTTCTGATAATATAATTTTTTTTAGGAATTATAATGTAATTAAATGTGTTAATTTAAGAAATATATATTTGTAAAAAAGGATAAATTAATTTTATAAAATAAGAATATAATATTGTGTTAGAATAATAATTTGTTATTTATAAACATTTTTTAATTTAAAAATTAAATTATATATATATATATATATATATATATATATATATCTCGGTAGTGAGTTTTTTAAATGGGGAATATTTCTTAATCTTTCTTGCAAAATTACAAAAATAAACGAATTTTAGAAGTTTTCCTGATAATATAATTTTTTTAGGAATTATAATGTAAATTAATGTGGTAATTTAAGAAATATATATTTGTAAAAAGGAAAAATTAATTTTATAAAATAAGAAGTTCATAATTAATAACTTTGAATTAGAATAAGGACTCATTTTATATCATTTTTATTTTTTAATGTAGCATATGTTTTTAATGATTCTGTAGATATATTTGATTGTTAACTTATCTACATTTTTACCTAAAAATAAAATAGAAACATTAATTTAATTTTCTTCTTTTTTTTTCTTTGGTAAATAATTTTTTACAAAGGGAAATTTCTGATTTTTTTTTTTAATTTTAATATAAAAAATGACTAGATTTTTCAATATATTTATGACTTGTAAATTAATTTTAAACACTTTTAATAATTTAATATTTGCATGAAATAAGAAACTTTGATGTGCTTTTAAAATGAATACATAATTAGAAAATACACTTAAATTAACTGATTAAGTATTTTTTTTTTCTTTCTACGATTCATTAAGTTTAGATCGAATAATAATTTTAAAGAGCGATTTAAGAAATTATTTGATGATTCAAATATTTGTATGTCGATTTCAAAATGAAGTAATAGTAAATTAATTGCAAGTAATTTTCAGTTATGAAGATGGAGATGTATGGGGGCAGGAAGCAGAGGAGCTCGTTGGATTTTAAAATTTAATTAAATAAAATTTCCTCTTTTTTTTCAAAAACCTAATGTAAAATTTTCGAGTAACTTAGAAAGAAAGAAAAAGAAATTTTCAATTAAGGAGGGGGTTGTAGACTCATTGCCCCTCCCTGGATTTTGAAATTTAATTAGCAATTTTTCCTCCAATTTACAAAAGCATAATAAAATTTATTCTTTTAGTGTGATTTAAATAAAGAAAAGAAGAATTTTCCGCGAGGGGTGGGGGAATAGATGAGCCATTTTCCCTCACTGGATTTTGAAATTTAACTAATTTTTTTCTCCGATTTTTGAAAAAATACTAAAATTCAATCTTTTTCTTTAGCTTAAAATGTAAGAACTAAGAATTTTCTGTTAGGGGGAGGAAGGTAGAGGAAAGTATTTGCCCCTTCCTAAATTAAAAAAAAAAAAAAAAAAAAAAAAAAAAAAACATATCTATGCATTAACAATTTTTTTCTCTTCTGATATTTTCAAATGCATAGTAAAATGTATAATTTTCAAGAAATTTACAATAAAAAGTAAGAAGAAATTTCGCATTAAGAGGCTGGTGAGTGAAAGGCCCATTGTTCCTCATAACTTTTGAAACTTAATATATTTTTTCTCTGATTTTGATAAACGTCGCAAAATTTATTCCTTTAGAGTAACTTAAAATAAAAGAACTAAGAAATTTCCGTTGTATGCAGGGCGCACAGGTAGTCACTACCCCTCACTGGATTTCGAAATGTAATTTAGTGAAATTAATTTTTTTTTTCTCTTAGCTTAAAATAATAAAGGAACTAAGAATTTTAAGTTAGGGGGAAGGAAGCATAGATAGGGACGCCCATGTCTGAATTAAACAAAAAAAGAAAAATGGATTTTAATGTATTAAAACTTGTAATTTCAAAGTAACAAAACAAAGTAGGAACTAATAAATTTTTTACTACGGAAGTTGGTTCGATGGGATGAGAAATCCCTAGTTCGATTTTGAAGCATATTTGAAATTATTTTTCTCCGATTAAATTCTGTGAATTTATCGGACAATAACTACAGTTATACGAGAGATGCATCGGAAATGTACTTCTAAATTAATGGTTGGATAATAACTTCAAATTCACTGCAGTGATTCTACGGTTATAAAGTCATATATTTTTTAATTTTTGATTATAAAATGACTTTATAAAAACTACAGTGTTTTCAAAGTTAATAACGCACAGAATGTTGAAAATAAATTACTGCAAAATCACCTTTAATTAACTACAAAATAACTGAAGTGATTTTATAGTTGAGATTGCACTACAGAAAGACTAGAGAAATTTTAGAAAAACCTCAAAAACACTTCACTTCTACAAAAAGACTGCAGTTCATTTTTAGCTGGGTAGGAACTAATAAATTTTTTACTACGGAAGTGGTTCGATGGGATGAGAAATCCCTAGTTCGATTTTGAAGCATATTTGAAATTGTTTTTCTCCGATTAAATTCTGTGAATTTATCGGACAATAACTACAGTTATACGAGAGATGCATCGGAAATGTACTTCTAAATTAATGGTTGGATAATAACTTCAAATTCTCTGCAGTGATTCTCCGGTTATAAAGTCTTATATATTTTTTAATTTTTGATTATAAAATGACTATAAAAACTACAGTGTTTTCAAAGTTAATAGCGCACAGAATGTTTAAAATAAATTACTGCAAAATCACCTTTAATTAACTACAAAATAACTGAAGTGATTTTATAGTTGAGATTGTACTACAGAAAGGCTAGAGAAATTTTAGAAAAACCTCAAAAGCACTTCACTTTTACAAAAAAAACTGCAGTTCATTTTTAGCTGGGAGTGCCTCTCATTTAGACATAACAAAGCAGGGTATTGAGTTAAATCTAAACTTAGTTTCAATATATGTTGTTAGTCTGCACTGGAGGTCTGTATGAATCGAAATATCTAGGTCAGGTCCCAAACCGACCCATAGGGGAAAAAGTTCGGCCCGGCAAAGGCTCGGCCTGAAAAAATGTTAAAATCATAACCCGGACCGGTCTGGAAAATAGTTTCAATCCTAGCCGGGCTCAGCTGAAATTTTCTACATAGTTTTTTACTTCGGTATGGGAAAAAATTGTTTCGTATCGAGGAGTTCTGTCCAAAAATTCCTTTTATAACTTTTTGTTTTTTTTATTTATACTTTTTATTGTTAAAGAAGCTCCAAAGGCTGTAATATATTATTTTATCAATGAAACTCTATTATCAATGAATCTCTAAATGTAAATGTTTCACTTATGTATCGTTAATCCATATCCCATGCGTTGGAGACTTTGAAAAATATTATGCAGTAAAACCTTTTAAGACGGAATCACATAGGAAAGAAAAAAAAACCTTATAGACAGATGCCTTTCCTAGGAGGTGTAATTAGAGCTTATTTTTTCTCAGATAATATTGTATTTATTTTGCATGGATCAACATATTTTCCGTTTAACACGAAATTTCGTTATAAGCAGATATTTTTTTCACTGGTTTTATTGTATTTAATTTTTTAGCCTTTGAATATACTATTTTTTAAATGATTTTTTAAGGTTTTTTCTTTTTTTCGTAAAGTAAAGATTTTAAAATCTATGTTTTTTTCGTAAAAAGTTTGATTGAAGCGAATTTGATTTATTTTATGTACGTATTAAGTCAGTCAGAAACACTGATTTTAATACGGGTTTTGTTGAGACTGGGATGGACAATTTCGTCCAGTGTACACATAG
>CAXHSM010000853.1:0-17129 GCA_964019185.1 Maratus speculifer
TAATATGCACGAGAATTTCATCAAACTTCAGATTATGCTGTTCACTGACATCAGTTGATGTTTTTTAAGTTTGGTATAAGCCGTTCAATAGATAGCGCTGCCGTGCTGTATCATTTAAAATCTCCGCAATAACTAAATCTCTAGAACTCATAACAATACTCATACCTGTTAAAATCATAAAAATAATAATACATCTTCTGTCTCCGTAAAACACCACCCAAGTCATAACTCATTGCAGAATTATGTGTCAGATCGATAGAAAAAGCATAGAAAATGATATTACAGCCATAACAGATAAAAAAACTGATAAAACAACTAAAACTCTTAAAATAAAAGTGAAAGCAATATATTTAAAAGGCTACAAATACATTTTAAGAAAAGTTTTGTTATCTTTTTAAACAAGAATTGTTCTATTTTATTGATAATAAGTTGTTAATTTATTTATTTATTTAAGAAGAAACTTGTTATATAGAAAGAAATATTACAAAACGATTTAATGAAGTAAAAAAATTCCTCTAAAGAACTTATTCTTATTAAATTATAAAGTTCTAAAATAGTGAATACCTAAATCTTAAGAAAATTACTTTATTCCCAGTACTTCCCAAAGAAATATAATTTTTATATCAGTAGTCCAAAAAAACTGAACTTTATGCAAAAAGGAAAAGTCACACATCTGGATTAGCCACTTATTTCTTAACCCTTTGGGAACGAGCTACCGATATGCGTGCTATTTACGGTGCTCAGAATTCTTCATTATTCACACCTTTTATTTTTATTCGTAAAGTTTACCTTATTTAATCAGGGCATTTTTAATGTAATCATGAAACAAGGTGACCGTTCCTACTAAAATTTCGTTATATCGAGAAATTCGATGTATGGAGTTTCGTTATAGAGAGACTCGACTGTATATATATTTAAATCTATATATCGGGCTAATAATGGGAAAAATTGTAAAAAAAAAATAATAATTTTCAGATAAAATTTTAATTTTGTATGGTATATTCCCCATGAACGCAAGTAGGATTTTTAAGTATTGTATTGCTCTGTCTTTCAACTGAATGAGCTTAAATTAATAAATTTTATCTGCTTAACACTCGGCAACATTTTGAAGTATTTAGTAAAAATAATGAAAATAATTCTTACTTTAGTAACTTCATAAATATTTTTTGTCCGCTTGACGAACACATTCTAATTTTTTGTCTAATGCAGCCATCTGATATGAATAAAATAAGTTTTATACAATCTTTGGATTGTTCTTGATCAGTTAATTTGATCATGTTAGTGAAATTTATGGCACATAATGAAAATTATAATTCTCTAGGTATGTGACAGACATGGCACATGGTGCAGTAAAGGATTAAGTTATAATCTCTAGAAAGCAACAAAAAGCCAGATATTTTATGCAGAAGAAAAAAAATATGACTTTGAATTCCTTAGCATACTGAAAACAAAGGGTTAGAAAAACCTCAAAGGCATACTATAAGCAAACAAGGCTATTTTGATAAAAATAAACATGGTCATAATAAAAAGCCATAATGAGAAAATTGGGTGCTACTTGGTTATCCCGTCGACCAAAAAACTATCGAAAATTATAAGATTAAGTGCCAATAATCGATGATTGTGAATGTCACATTCAATGACATCAAATATGATACACGTGTTTAAACCGTCATTAAGTGATTTTTATTTTGAATTTTTATTTGTACTTTTATTAATATTGTTCTCTAATAATATGTTTTTTCGTTATTTAAAATAAAAATTATATCAATATGCATAATTTGGCTATTAGTTTGGCAATTTAAATATTTTGGCGAAATTGGTCGACGGGATAACCAAGTAGTACCGAAAATTGCTATGGATTTAAATGTCAGCAAAGTTTCTGCCACCCAAATAGTACAAATGTCAGTTTATTCGTAATCATACCAAAATTATATTTAGATGTTTCGATGCATATTTTTATGAAATTTTTCAGACATTCAGTGATACCAAAATGATATAAAGTTTGTGTTCTTAAAATGGAGACATTTCCAAAAATGTTGGAAACAGAAATATTCAACATTTTTTTAACAATGTATAATAATACTGCAATATTAAAAAAACTAATTTTATTGAAACTGATACAAAACATACTACAATAAAAAAAATTAAATTAAAATTTACAAAATAAAATGTTTTTATAAATATATGATACATAAAAGCAAGTAGAAAAAGAATGAATATTTGTAAATCAGCAAAACAAATAAACAAACAAAAAAAGGAATAGATATTTAATACATAGTAAGCCAAATACAATATATATATATATATATATATTAAAAAATGTTTTAAATTCAGATTAATCTAGGTTTAAGAGACAACAATATGCAAAGGATTTTTCCAATTTCAAATTACTACATTTTAAAACAACGAAACAACAGTATATTAAAAATTGTACAAGGAAATTTAAAGATTTAACTATAATCTAAAATGTTTCCATATATATTTAACATATAATGAAAAAAAAGAGAATAATTGACACATAATAAAGCAATAAAAAAAGAACGAATATCTGATGTAGTAAAGCATATGTAATTAAAATAGAGCAATCAAAAGACTCCTGCAGTTTTAAATCACATCATTTTAAAACAAGAAATCAATAGCATATAAAAAAAACTTCACAGTAGAATGTAAAGTTTTACCAAGGAATGAAAATGTTTTCATAAATATTTGACACAATAAAGCAAGTAAAAAAAAGACTGAATATTTGGCACAAAGTAAAACAAATACAATTTATATATATATGTTCACACTTAAAAAAAATCTTTTAAATTCAGATGGATCTAATTTTAAGAAAATACAACATCCAGTGAAACCAAAGGACTCCAATTTCGAATTATTCATTTCAAACGAAATATCAACAGCATATTAAAAAATATACATGGGAATGTAATATATACTTGTAATCTATGACCTAAACTGATTCCATACATATTTGACACATAACGCAAAAAGAATAAATACTTGATGCATAGTAAGGAAGTAAAAAAAGGAATATTTGATACATAATAAAGCTCATGAAATAAAAACAGAGCATGTGGTGCAACCAAATGGCTCTTCCAATTTCAAATTATAACATTTTAAAACAGTAAATCAACAGCATATTAAAATCTGCACATGTAAATGTAAAGATTTATTTATGAATATTTTAAATTCTCAACATACATTTAAAATTTATACTTTCATTTGACATGTTAATATATTTAAATTTGCCAGATAAATTTTTAGAGAATTTTCTTGTCTTTTTTTCTTGTTGTTGTTGTTGTTCACAAAAACTTATCTTCTGAAAACAGATAAATAATTTTTAACCCCACACATTTTAATTCTAATCTATCACTATCTATATTTTAAAGGACAAACGTAGCTGTGCGTAAAGCATACGTCATTTTTCGAATGGCAACATTTTCCGATGAATATTCGCTTTTGCAATTTTCGTTAACTCAAAATTTTAAATTTCTAGACATCGCACATTTGCAATCTTAATACCGTTCTTAAAGTACCGTTAATGATAAGGCCTAATAAGTTAGAAATATGGTTTGCCAAAAGTGAATTTAAAGATCCTTTAGGTGCCAATTTACAAGTTAAAATTGAAAAAATTTTGGTTGTTTGTCGTTTTATTTTAGCCGCTCTAATATTTTAATACAAGACTTTGCCAAAATTTCTAAATACAAGAAGTATAAAAATTAGTTAATAGCAATCAACAAATTGTGGGAGTAAAAACGAAGAGATTGCTCCTTGATGAGTTTTTAATTATATCTCGCGTAAATTGGCTCAATAGTATAGATTTAGCGATGATTTCTTAAAACACACTTTTACGAGAAATTTCTGTTATATATCTCACACAAAACATTTCTTCCTTGTATGCATTAAAAGATGTCTGTTTAAATTACACTTCACGGAAAATTTCTTGTTGCATATTTCGCAGACAAAAGGTTTCTCGCCAGTATGAATTAACAGATGCTTGCTTAAATTATTCTTTTGGGTGAATTTCTTGTTGCATATCTCACACACAAAAGCTTTTTCACCAGTATGAATTAACAAATGCTTGCTTAAACTACCTTTTTCAGAACGTTTCTTGTTGCATATTTCACTCACAAAACTCTTCTCACCAGAATGATGTAATAGGTGTCTGCTTAAATTACCCTTTTGGGAGAATTTTTTGTTGCATATCTCACAGACAAAAGGTTTCTCACCAGTATGAATTAACAAATGGCTTCTTAAATTGCCCTTTTGGGAGAATTTCTTGAAGCATATTTCGCACACAAAAGTTTTCTCACCAGTATGAATTAACAGATGCGTGCTTAAGCCACTCTTTTGAGAAAATTTTTTGTTACATATTTCACAGACAAAAGGTTTCTCACCAGTATGAATTAACAGATGTCTTCCTAAATCAGCCTTTTGTGAGAATTTCTTGTTGCATATCTCACATGCAAAAGGTTTGTCACCAAAATGGATTAAGAGGTGTCTGCTTAAATCATGTTTTCTCGAAAAGCCTTTGCTGCATACTTCACAAACAAACAATTTTTCTTGCTGTGAGTCAGAACCTACTTTTCCTAAAAGCTGTTGTAAAGAAATATTTTGCTGCATATATCACGCTTTAAAGACAGTTTTGAGTGATGTGATATGTATCCACATTCATGGCTTTTTGCATCTGCAATAAATAAAAGTAACATAATCTATCACCTTTTAAGATTCATGAAAAAGAATTTTACGAGAAATAAACTTATAATGAAATATTAAATTAATGTAGAAAACTGAACTGAAATAGACTCCCAAATACTTGATGCCCGCAGAATCAATGATGTGTCATATAAATTTTCTAACTACATAAATATTTAGACTATAATCAACTTTAGAATAAATAAAATAAATAATTGCTAACATAAAATAAAAAATTTATCATAAAAAATATAATTGATAAAAATTAAAAGTAATAGTTATAAATAAAGAGTAACTCAAATAGTTAAGAATAAAGCATTTACAAATAGAAGTATTTTTAAAACATTTATAGATAAAATATAAAGCAAACTTATGAAGAAAATTTTATAAATTCATATTGCTTATGAAAACAATGGTACATTGTTTAAGCAATTTATATTATAAAGGCCGAATGTATCTGTGCGTAACGCATACGTCATTTTGCGAATGGCAACTCTTTTAAATTTCACATGGAATTTCGGTTTTTTCATTTTTTCTACGTAAAATTTTTAAGCTTCTAAACATCCTGCATTTTCAGTTTTCACACCATCGTATAAGGAAAAAGTCTTTTAAAGGCAATTTATTTGAAAACTGTATCTGTTTTTTTTTTTTTGTTTTGTTTTGTTTTTGTTTTTTTTCTTTTGTAATTTTTAATAGCGTTTTTGTAATTGTGGTAAGAAAAGCACTTCATTTCTATTAAAGGTAAAGGATAAAAAGCCACGGAGGAAAAAGATAAATGGAGATGCAGTATGCCATAAAAAAGGTTTATGCAATATTAAATCATTTATCGGTCAAATTTTAATGTTCACTTTAAGCCCAAACAAAAGAAGCACATGGAACAGAGACCGAATTCTTAGGACATGCAGTTTTTTCTAAATTTAAATGATCTTCTTACATTTAACACTCTAAAGAAGTGTTTTATTGCATTATGAATTAAAAATTGTATTACAAAATGTTTTCTTCTTTTTGTGAAAGCACGTGTTTTTGTTTCGACATAATGTGTATAATGTAACGGATTTTATGGTTACATTCTTGGCATCACCCTCAGCCATTGTATTTACTCTTTATTTTCCTTTTTAGTCTATTCTATTAACAGTTTAGCATCTGTTTCCAGCTAATAGCACTCGAGACTTGAAGTTTTGAATTTAAATGATCAAATGAGAATACGATAAAAAAAAAGTAAAAAGAAAGAATGATAGCTGAATATAAATATGAGAGATGCATATAAAAATTTTTAGATGTTGAAAATGATATCGGGTTTAAATTTAGCTTGGAAAAATTATGATTGAGTTAAAGTAGAATAAATTTTGCTCTTTTTGATTTTAAAATACAAAGCATAAGATCCTTAATTGATTACAGATCATAATAACAGATACTTATATTTAATTGCTGGCTGTATGATTAAAGTTTAATAATTTCTGAAACTGAGTTTTATGGAACTTGTATTTTATTACTTTCAGTCTAAATATCATTTCTTTAAGTGTTAGACTTATCAATATTAGGTGCATTTTTATTGTAACTAATTTTGTAGACTTATAAATCAGTTAAACACTTTCTCCTTAAATATTGTCTTTCGTCGAAATTTGACGGGTTCTACCTTGTTCAGATAATATAATTTATTTTTATGAGAAAGAGAATTTTAATATTTAGATGCATTTAGTGGAAATTCCTCCAAATTTAAGAATTTTTTTAACTAACTTAGATGGTTACTGTGGGAAACATTTTTCATTATTAAGGCAATTTACATTGTATTGCAATTATTTAAACATTTATTAGCATTTTAACCACGTTTAAAGTTGCATATAATACACCATAAATAAAACAATATGCATTTTCTTTATGTTTCAATGTACAGCTTCGGAATCCACTTGCATATCTGCCTTTGCAAATAGGATTATAAAGTGTGTGAAAAGAATCATTAAACAGATTTAAAATCGATTAAACAAACGTTCAGTATGTTTTTCAAAATATTTAACTTTTATAATTACTGACAAATTAAACTTTATTTGCATATAAATGTAGAAACATAAAATCAAAAACAGTATTTTCTAACAAAGTTATCAATTGAGTCTCGTATGCTTGATATTATGAAATGAAAAATAAGCAAAACATTTTCTTACTTTGACACAATCATAGAACTTTTTCTCTGTGAAATCTAAATTTAACATCCTTTTTATCATCTCAAAATTTGCATATGATAGTCTCATAACCATATGTACCATATAAAAACTATTTCGATGTGCAATTGTTTAATATATTTTCACATTTGAAGTCGCTTTTGTCAGCTACAGCTTGGAATGCAAACATTCAAACTATTGACTTGTACCTGTAATTTCAGCAACTGTAAGTAAAATTTCAGAAGTTCTAGTCTCGTAGACACACTTGTGATGAAAATATCCAGTTTTGCAAAAGAAAAAAATCGTTTTCTTTTGATACGACATCTTTTTTACTTACTGAAGCCTTTTGCCTTGTGTTTCAAACTCAGTATTGGCAGAGTGAAAAAGTATTGAATAGTAACATCTTCATGAAAGAAAGTGCCTGTTTTTTAAAGCATGACATCATTTTCTGATCAAGTTGTTTTAAAAAGTTATTATTAATTTCATTGAGAAAATGGCATTATAAAAGATATAATCGACTAATAAAACCTATTACTCCTCTGAAACAATGGAATTAATCCTGTTGCTACAATTTTTAAGAAATTTTATAGGAAATATCTTTTTACCAGAATGTTTTATTTTATTTTTAGAGATCTAACATGCAATGAAGGAGTGCGGCGAAGAGAAAATTGCGACCGGCTCAAAGTTAGAACTTGGACCCCCCCCCCCCGCCACTCACAGGGCTGCTGGATTTTAACCGGGACGGTTAAAACCGGCCGGCTTTTTCTGGTTTAAACCGCTGGAAAAAGGCCGCTTTTTTTAAGAAAAAACCGGCTTTTACTAAAACTTTTTTTTTTTTTTACAAAAACTATTCTTAAAATGTATTCGTATCATTAATTACGTAACTATTTAATTACTGTTGTCATAAAAATGAACTGTCTAATAAATTGTCAATTCAAATATAAATGAATTGATATTGCAAATGTTCTTGTGATTAACAGACGGAAAGAATTTTACAAAATTTGTGCAATAAAATTTTTTTTGAAGTAGTTCAAATGATTTTTACCATATATAATACCAATCATTTGACTTAGATTTTAAATATTAATACTACACTGATCTTGTTCCAAAAAACTATATGTTATTTATTTTATTTATTTATTTATTCTCGCTCCCATATTTAGACTCTAAGGATAAATGCGTTAGTTCCTGGGACCTTGCTGATCCAGTAACCTTTTAGGCTAAACACTAAACCTCTCCTAATACAAGGAATTGGCGGATAGAAAAGTTTGCTAATTCACCAAATCAATTCCCCTCCTTTTAATGTGTCAGAAGATTTGTGAAAGAGCAAGAACAAAATATTTAGTCAATATACTACCATTGACAATAAAGTTCGGTGAATAGTCCTATAGCATTAATGTTTATGAAATATTAACGAAAGTTACCATACCATCCTTCAAAATAGTCATCTCCCATAACTATGCACCGCTGAGATCTGCTATACATGTCCTGGGAAATTCGCACAAAGTCTTTTTTTGAGATGAAGTTCAAAATCTTCGTCGCGTATCGTTGGATGTCAGCAATACGGTCAAATCTCTTTCAAAGAGAGTTTGAGTCTTGAAAATAGAAAAGTCTGGAGGATTGATATCTGACGAGTATGGTACGTGTTCAATTTGCACCATCCCTCATGAATTTCTTTCGGTATCTTGCAAAGCTTAAAAGCAAACTTTAAACTGATCTTTTATTCATTTATTTTCCTGTTCTCAGTTAAGAACCACCACACTGAACAAGCACTTAGTAAAGCAAGTTTTACACAGAAAATAAACGACGCTCAACTGAACAACGGTGGGGGAAAATGGTCAACACTTGCATCTATGCAGGTGCAGCTTTTTGTTTCCCTAGTGTTGCCAGATCGGTCGTTCTGAATTCATTCACCGAACTTTATTGTCAAAGGTAGCATATAGAAGGAAAGATCATGTTTACAAACATTTCCATCAATCAATTTACCACACCACTGCATTTTTATCATAGTGATCATTGCAGGAACATTTATGGCAATATAGGCCAATCATATCATGGACCTGTAAAACAGAGACCAATCAGATTAGCCTCTGACATCGAGGACATGGATTGACATCGAGGTCATGTGTACTAGGATGGAGTGAAAAAGACCAAAAAAATTTTTTTTCGGAATTTTTTCTTTAGATAGGTCTAAAAAGTTGCCTTTTGTCACACTGAACATAAGGTTAAAGTTTCATTTCGTTTGGAATTCATCTTTAGTCCCCTACCAGCTCTTACAGATTATGCTCTTTATATGTGAAAATCAAGATTTCACTATGTAGCGTAAATGACCAAAAAAAAATTTTTTTGGAATTTTTTCTTTGGATAGGTCTAAAATGTTGCTTTTTGGCACACTGAATATATTGTTAAAATCTCATTTCATTTGGAATTGATTTTAGTTCCCTACCAGCTCTTATAGATTATGCCCTTTTTATGTGAAAATCCAGATTTCACAATGTAGTGTAAATTAATAAACTTTTTTTTTAAACTAAATTTCTGATTTCAGTAAAATAACCCGCAAAAATGAATTCTTAAAGTATTACTTGTGAACGATCTAAGTATAGTTGCATTTTAACTCTTTGAATCGCGAATAAAACCCTAAAATGTGAATCGTATTGTCGCAGAGAAGAAAAAACACAATTATTAGACATGCTTTCACTTTTATTTTTCGAATGCACATGAAAGATAGTTCTCTAAATATAAAAGAAATGCAGTTTTCTGGATATATAGTAATTAAATGAAAAGAATATATACGATGTATTGTAAAACGATCTTTCATTTCATTCTAATTTATATTGGTCTTTGTTATCAAAATTAGGTACCTTTCGTGATTTGATTTTGCTCATATATATCCGGCTCTTGCTTCTACTACTACAACCGCTAATGGCGCTTCAACAACTAAGTTTACGCATCTTTCGAATACTTGAATCTAACAGGGAAATTTTCCAATTGAAAAGATGGGACTTTCGATTTTTTTCTGAGAATTTCCAGTTCCTCTCTTGGTACTCTTTTAAGAATGTGGGGTGATTTCACATTCTTGCCAGTTAATAGTGTTTATATAGTTTGTAACACTGAATTTCAGTATTGGAATATGAAACTGTCTTCTTCTAGAACATATATCCTTCATCTTCAATATTCTTCGGAATCCAAATTCTCCAACATGATTTTTTTTTATCAGTTATCGTTCTTGTAAATTTTCATCTCAATGACAGAAGTATACGTTTTGCTGAATAACGGGATTGAGAATTTTCTTTAAATATTCCCTCAAATAACAAAACAACTTAATTGTTTATAAAAAAAAAAATTGAACTCTATTGTTGCAAGAAGAATCTTTCTTGAAGTGAAACAACATAGAAAAATTCAGCCATAATCCTCAGATTTTGGGATGAATCCTGACTTCCAATCTGCAAACAAAGAAATCAATTGGCAGTTGTCAATCATTTAGAGTGCGACATTCTTGCTGGATTACGATTTACCAGATTTGAGGAACTTGACCAGATGAAAATGTTTGACACATGTCATAAAGATAATAATAAAGATCTGATAAAGATAATTTTGTTCTACACTTAACTCTCTAGTGTTCATTTCTGTGTGGTAGGAGCAGATATTTTTTAATTTCCATGACTGTCTATTATTGTTCACATTGATCCAACGACTTTCCAATTAGAACAGGAAAAGCTCGTGAGCCTTTATTTTATTTATCAAGTTCAATGACTTGATAAACAATCGGTAGCGGCAATTCGTTTGCAGAGAGTTTGATATTCTGCCCTAGACAAATTTTATACTGCCTATGGATTCACAGGGATTTGAAAAATCTTTTCTAGATAGACAAATTTCTATCTTACTCAGTCTGACTTGCAAATAATTTACTACATTTAGAAAGATAAATATAAAAGCTATGACAAAATTATTTATATTTTCTTATCTTTAAAGTGGAATGCTGCTTTGTAAACTTTTTACATAAAGAAGTGACTATTTTTATTCATAGTACTAACACACTCATATGTGCTAGGAGTCATTGTTCAAGTGAAGTACTTTATAAACAGTACCATTTTGTATATTACTTATGTAAATATAATTCTTACCCATAAGAACATGAAAATAACTTAACTAAACATAGGATGTGCACTGGACTTATAGTATAGATGTCTATTAATCATATTGGCTATTTATCAGGTTTTTGGGATATTATATTAACTGACTATAAAAGTGAACATGTGAAAAATGATTTTAAAGGAATTTCATAATATTTTAGTTTTAATTTACATAAATCAGCCATTAATAAGGTAAATTAACAAATAAGTTGTTAAAAATAAATAGTAATATATGCACTGGAAAAAAGCTAATAAAAGCCGGTTTTTTCCTCAAAAGACTGTTTTTTCCTGAAAAAGCCGGCCAGCCTGGCCTTTTTTAGAAAAAGCCGGCTTTTTTGCAGCCCTGCTCCCTCACAATATTTTCTTGCAATAGGCGGAAAATGACATTGGTACTACAGTGGAACCTGCCTAAAGTGACCACCCTCGAGGCCAGCTAAAATGGTCACTATATAGAGGTGGTCACTTTATGAAGTGTCTTTGAAAACAACACTTTAAATTTTTGGTGATCTCAAAAAATAAAACAAATTAAAATATACATAAAGAAAATTGCACTGCATTAAGTAATGAATTAATTAGTAAATATATGTATTGAATTACTAATTTAAAATTTACTACATAGAAGGTAATTAATTTAAAATTCCTCTTTAAAAAATTGAATTGAAGAACTTCAGATTGATTTAAATAACACATAACGAGAAGATATACTGTAATTAAAATACATTTTTATTTTAATTGCACAATACTGACCAAAAAAGAAAAAAAATGTGATATTTTTAAATGTGTACATTCTCCTACATTTCTACATTTTAAGATAGTTCTAGTAATTATATGGTAATTTTGCATTGGCATTAAACTAAGTTATCAACTTTCAATATATAAACGCAAAAAAAAATCCATACAATTACTAAAACTGTCTGCAAATGAACAAAAGTAGGCGAATGTACATAATATAAAAAGAATCATGCCCAGTTAAACTGATGGCATAGAGCTCACAGGCTATGTAGACTAATTGTATATTACAGCCTTATATAATAATGCCTTTCGAAAAAAATAAGGAAGGAAGTACCGCCTCCATTTCCTTTCTTTTTACTTACTCTTTGAAGCTAATTAGAGATACGCCTTATCATATAATAAACATGTATCCAAAATTCGAAGAAAGTCGAATAATTCTGGATAAAAACCGATTTATGTAATTTAAGAAACGTTGTCCCCCGTTCCTTTCTTTGTAATTAACCATTAAACCTCCAAAACTGTTCAGAAATTCAACTTATCAGAAAGAACCTTCTTCCAAAATTTAAAGCAGATCAGATAACTCTGCATAAACTCTAGTTAGCTAACTTAAGGGGGAGGTAATCGCCCGTACCCCCCTTTGTAATTAACAAAATCACACCACAACAAATGAACGAAGCTTCTTATTACTATGATTCTGTATCGAAAAATTGAAACAAATCGGCTAATTCTGCATGAAAAAATATTTACATAAATTATGAGTAGTATAGTTTCCCCTATCTTCTCTTTATCCGTATCCAATGAATTCCAAAAACAAATCAGGGAAGCGCCTTTTCAAAATAAACCTATATACAAAATTTGAATCAAATCGGTAAATTTTGCGCGAAAAACCTAAATTAAGATTGGGGGATTACCCCCCCTTCTCCCTATTTAAACTTATCCAAAGAACATCCAATACTAACCATGGAGGCACCTCATTAGAATGATCCTACATCTAAGATTTGAACGAAAGCTACTAATTCTGTATGAAAAACCCATTTATATAAATTAAGGGGAGGGGCAATAGCCCCCGTTCCCCTTCTTATGTTTATCGAATGACCTCTCAAAATTAATCAGGGAAGCATCTTATCATAATAAGCTTATATCCAAAATTTCATGTAAATCGAATATTTTTATCATGAGTTATTGCGTTACGCACGTACATACATACAGAACGGGTGATCACATAAGCTCTCAAGCTTTGATAGCCTGTGAGCTAAAAAACTGTCACAAAAATTCATATTTTTTTGAGGAGGGGGTTGGGAGGCAGTTTTGTAAAAGTATAATCATTGTCTCTACAAATGGCAATAACCTAGCGAATCTTTGATCTAGCTTCTGTATATGCGATGTGATTGGAACTTTATTTTTGCATTTGAAAATGACAAATTAGGTGGTCCGGGCAGTAATCTGTAAAAAAAGGAATCTTTCTCTTTCTTTGCTTCTACCGCTTGTTTAAACGTATAACGTAATCGGGTAAAATAGATGATGTCATGAAGGGCTTTTTATTTTAATATCACGAGGTTAATAAATTCTTGGTGATAATCTTTTTAAAACAGCGTAATTTTCTGTTTTTCCTATTACAAGAGTTTTTAGTTTCTCTCCTGTTAAACGGCAAGTACATTCTACAGTAAGACTCTTATCAGGCGTATTCGAGATATGCTCAACAATAACTCATAGCAGGGCGTGGAATTCTTCCACAACTGGGAAGTCCCTGAAATTCATGTTCATGTTCAACGGCAAGTAAACAAAATGTCATTCTCTGTTTAGAAAGTTTTGCATCTATGCATTTATCTCTAGGCATATTCCGAAAAATCAAATCACATTTGTCGGCGTTAAATGTGTCTTCTTTCTTGTAATCCATCAAATCAGAAATATGTCTTTTAAAGAAATCTACTATTTTCATATCAACGGAATGAGATTCGTCAAGTAAAATTTTTCTGCGAAACGTTATTTCTTTAGTTGAAATATTATAACCCGCCGTTAGAAGCAATAAAATTTCCTTTTGAGTTCTTTTGGAAAACTTTAAAGCTCTTCTCATAGCAATGGTCCAGAAACTCGGGCATTCATCCTACTCCTTGTTTAAATCATTAAACAGTTGCTTGATTTGCATCAAAATTATCTTTTTTTTTTCAATTTATTTTATTTTTTTCAAATGTTTAAAGATATTCAGATTTTCTTTTTAAAATATTTCTCACAAAAGTTTACAGATTTAAAAATTTTCAGCTGTTGCTATTTTAAAAAAATTAATAACTTCAATTTCATTTTTTAAACACAACTTTTTATATAGTTATACTTGGATTCTTTATTCTGCATATTTAAAAGAGAAAGGTAACTCTGTTAAAAAATAATAATGTGAAAAAATTACCAAAGCAATAAGAAAACTACAACTTCAGACACCTAAAATGTAATCTTAAATGTTATAAATCTTGTAAGCAGTATCAGTACAAAAAAAGAACATGAGCAATTTTATTTTTAGTAATTCTGAGAACATATGATAAAGAAACCCTTTCTAAAAGAAACCTGAACAATTGAAATCGTCCTATTTTTTCCTCAGATAAATGTAGTACTAACATGATTTAGTTAGCCAATTAGTAGCAGGTGCAAGCATTTCTATCCTAGATTTTGCCAAAATGTGAAATATGGAAATATGTCCGGAAATATTTCTCATCCTTCTTTCACTTCAAGAGCAAAATGAGAAGGGGAGGTTACCTTAGATCTTTACAATAAAGGACAAACTGGCCACTTTGCAGGCGGTCACTATAGGAGATAAATTCCTGCATATTTTAATGAATAAAAATAGAAATATCGGAAATGGTCACTTTAGTGTTTTATTTTGAAAATTTTCAGCCTTGCAGAAAAGTGGATGGTCACATTTTACAGGTTCATATAACATTAACTGTGACAGGCTATCTGGTCACTTTACACTATAGACAGGTGGTCACATTACCAAACACTTCTCATATTATTTTACATGAGTACGAGTAAAATTTTGTAAAAGCAGTCACTTTAGTTAGGTGGACGCTTTACCAAGGTGGTCACTTTAGTAGGTTCCACTGTATTTTGATCCTATGTATAGCGATAATTAATTTTTAGCAACACCTGTCTAAAATGATAATTTTTTTCTCTTCCCAGATTAGAATTATTATCTATTTCTAGTATCTAAGTTCTGTTTTCAGCTATACTGTTGTGCTTGAACTAGTGATATTTAATATTCCATCTTGAAAATGAATCTTACCACCTTATAAATATATTTTTATATTTCTCCCTTTATAAAAAATAGTTATCATGAATTTCAAAAAGGCCTTTTTATATGTGCATGGAATTTGCAGACATTAATGAATATTTAAGTTTTTAGAATAAAGCAGTTTTTTTTTTTCTAAAATAGTTTTTACATCTTGAGTTGCAATTAATCTATCATTTTCTTGACAATCGAATCTCCAAAAATGACTTCATGAATGAGCCCCCCCCCCCCTAGAATTAGCCAATTTGGATTACAAAAAACATTTTTTTAATGCTGAAACAGTTTGATAAGATATATTTCAAAACTGAACAAAATATCTAAAATTATTTAGTCACCAAGTCTTCAATATTCAGACTAATGAATATTTAGTAAATTTGCTGAATACTCATCCTGCCTCTAGTACCTATAAACAACAGCATATCTGCCAACTTTGAGAGGAAAACATCAAGGCAGTGTGCAAATAAACATAAAAGTTACACAGAGAAAGAAAAATATAATGAATATTTAAAAGCTTTCTAATGGAAAAAAATATGAAGACCGGACTATAATCCGGACATTTATTTATTTATTTATTTCAATTAAAGATCACAGATAATGCTACCAGGGTTCAATGGATATATATCAAATATTTATTTTTAAAATATCAAGATTTTTGTGGTTTTGATATTTTTATATATTGATATCCATTTTCTAAACATAAAGATTTTTCATGTTTTCAATATTCAGGTGTTTGACATTTTGTTAAACACTTATTTTCAAAATATCGCTGTAATCAAGATAATGTTGATATTTTTAGTCAAAACAAGTATAAATGAAATTTTGACATTTATGATTCTGTCATTCTAGCAGTGACTTTTTAAATTAAAAAGCAAAATATTTTTTCCAAACTGTATGTTTGAAGCTGAATCTTTAAATGTAACATCAATAATTCTATAGGACATTATAAACTCAGAACAGCCATTGAAACATAAATCTTGTTATTTAGATAATAAATTATTTACAGTATCATTACAAAATGATCTTTTATGATTTTGGTTTACTTGAGTAGTATCACTTCATAGAAAGTCAAGGAATAAAAAATAAGCTTACATTTATGTTAAAATTGTTTAAACTATTTTATACTTAAAATTTTGTTTTATAAATTTCTGATTTCTTGATAATAAATCTCATCCTTTTTTTTATATAGGTATGAAGCAATTTATATCTGTTTTAAATTACAGTTGTATATTCACTTTTATATATATATATATATATAAAAGGAAAAAATAAGAAAGAAAAGGAAAAAAGAAATGTTTTTTAGAATATTGTTTAATTACATTTATATGTGTTAAGTCCACTATATCTTAGTTTGTAATTGCTTGAAAATATTTATTGTCAGCTTATATTTATTGACATGTATATCAAAATACCAGATATATATCAAAATATTGGATAGATTTTGTTATTTTTTGAAAGAATCATATATATATCAAAATATCGGACAGATTTTCACATTTTTAAAGAATATATATTTACAAATCCTGGATCATATCAGCTATACATGAATGAATTTAAAGTAAATAAGGAAAATGAAAAAAAAAACTAATTACTTAATTTACTACATTTTATTTCATTCTAACAATGTAAGAATATTCTCAGTTAAATATGCAATTAATATTGATGTCTTTTATTTAAAAAATATATTACCATATTGTATAATATACTGTATAACTTCAAAATTAATAGTAAATTTTCAACATTAACAATAGATAGCACCAAAATAACACAAAATGAGATTCCATTTTAACCTTTTCTAAAAAGTTCTTAAAGCATACCAGAATTTGATATTTTCGAAGTAGTACTACTTATTTGATTTTTCAAAAATAATAATTTTATTAAAACACCTGTATTTTAGCAATAATAAAAATGTAATTTTTTTTATTATATAAAGTATTTAATTTTTTCAATTTAAAAATAGTTTGTAGCAATTTTCTGCTTCATTTATACAAGGTAGAACACGTCAAAATTTGACAAAAGAAAATGTTTAAAAAGGAACTGTTTCATTGATTTATAATGAACCTACAAAATCAGTTATAGTAAAAACTGCATTTTATATTGGTATGTCTAACTTTTAAACAAATAATATTTATCCTCAAA
>CAXHSM010000854.1:0-24000 GCA_964019185.1 Maratus speculifer
AAACAATCTATATATGCACATGTTCACAAACTGTTTATAAAATAAAATGTATTTGCTGTAACTCATGCATTTCATTATATTTTTTTCTCATTTTGAGAATACACTTAAATTTTATATTTAATTCCCTTCAAATATTTTTCTTTTAGTTTAAGATATTGCTCACAACTGGATTCCAATGTGTAAATCGGAAACAAACTGATTGATTAATTTAGTCTTTTTGAATGTTTGTTCCTTTATTTATCTCAAAGTCAATATGTAGAAAATAAAAATTGTATAACTCATCACTATATTATCAATTGAGATGACATCAGACTTTCAACTTTGACCAATTTTACAAATGGAGGTTTGGTCTGGTAAAAACATAAACAAAATCTAGACCACAAACCACATTGCACCTGTTCCAAAATCTTGTTACTCCATAGATTGTCTTTTTTTCAAACTCTAGGACATATGTTAATAAAAACAAAAAATAGTGTTAATGTTAATAAAACCAAAAATAATGCCCAGTTAAACTGGCCGCATTGAGCTCGCAGGCTACGCATACTAATTGTTTATTAAAACCTTATATTTTCAAGGAATAACACTGTTTGAAAAACAAAAAAACCCATTTGACTAATTTAAAGGGGGAGGGGTAATTGTCCGAACCCCTCCCTCCTTTATACTTAACAAAAGAACTGCATCAGGGAAGCATCTAATAACTATGAACCTGCATCCAAAAATTGAAATAAATTGGTTAATTAAACATGAAAAATCATTTACCTGAATTAAGAAAGGTAGTCCTCCATGCATACTTATCCAATGCATTCCCAAAACAAATCAGAGAAGCGTTTTATCAGAATGAACCTATACACAAAATTTAAAGCAAATTGGTAAATTCTGCATGAAAAACCCATTAACCTAAATTTAGGGGGGGGGGATGTTATTTTCTACTTTTCCAATGAATACCCAATATTAATCACAGAGTCAAAATGTTCCAGTATCCAAAATTTGTAAGAAATTGATAGTTCTGCATAAAAAACCCATTTATCTAAAATAAGGCCAGGGGGAGGTAGCCTTTCTCCTTTTTATTACACTTGTCTAATGAACTTCCAAAACTAATCATTGGAAATTCAAAACAAATATCAATCAGGCTAGAAAAGAAGTCTAAATTCGTTTTTTAGACTTTGTGTAGGGAGTGAGTGCCATGATATGGTGACATCACTTGCAAACGAAATACATAAAAACGTCTACATTGTTTTTTTTTTTTTGTTTTTTAACCACTTCAACGGCTGCCCCGAGATAAATCAGGGGTTAAAGCACTGTTTCCCCATACCCGTCGCTGGTTAAGTGGTTAATTTAATTCTATAAATGTAAAGTTGCAGAAATCTGTATTCTTGCTAAAATTTTATCTTTACACTGTGCTACAAAAAATAAATAAATAAATAAATTTTTTAAAAAAAGCAAGAGAGAAATTTACAAAACTAGTTTTTGTGAGACTATAAAAATCTGTTGCTCTACAAATGAATCTAGTAAAATTGTACTAATCTTACTAAAATTTTATCTGTTACTTGGGTCGTAGTTATATAAAAAGTTCTAGGCTTCCCAGTTTCCTAAAAAAAATTTAAGAATTTTTTAACCCTACAGATTTTTTTTATTTATAGTGCAAATCTGTATATATTACATGAATTTTTGTTGTTATTGTTACATAAAAAGCAGTAGCTGCAATGAGGATTGCTAAGTAGTGTTTAAATAATGTTACTACCGCTTTGGTATAAAAAAGTGCAAGGAGCGAAATAAAAATGCAGAAATACTTCTATTCAGTAAGATTCCAGTTTTAATTTATTCTATGAATACATTTCTTGATTCATAGATATATCTTGTGAGCATGTAAAGCAATAAAAAATATTCCGTGTATAATGCGCACTCAGTGTTTTTGCCCTATAACCCTTTCCGGCACACTGTGCCCGGTCCGGGATACCTAATTTTAATTCCAAACTTGCAAGTGGCACCAATAATATTTTAGTAAAACTTTACTTTTACAAGGAAAGTTAAAATTAAGGAATTCAAAATATCTAAGAAAGTCGTTTGCAAATTCCGGTGGCAGTCGATAATTAGTAATTTTACTACAAAATTTGCCCGTGCCGGAAAGGGATAATTTGGGGAGAAAAATTGCACATTATACGCAAGTAAATACAGTAAGGATGGAGAATTAGCTATTTGTTCCCCCTCTTTATTCTTATCCAATGAGCACTCAATACTAATCATGAAGGTGCCTCAACAGAATGATCCTATATTTAAAATTTAAACGAAATCTGCATGAAAAACCCATTTATCTAAATTAATGGTGGGAAGTTAGCCCCCCATCCCCCTCTTAGACTTATCCAATAAACTCCTCAAACATAGAGACCCAAAAATACTCAAGAGAAAGGGTCACATTGTCATTGTCTTCTGCAACAATATTTAATTTTGATCAGTATTGTTACTTTCAATCTAGATTATGTTTGTAATTTGAATCGTTTGTACTTTAATATATACACTATATCTCTGGTGTTGTGTGTCTTTTCGATCACCTTGTACTAGACAATTAACAGTATTTAAGATGACAAATTTAGATTAACTGTGTAAGGATAATTCTGTTTTTAATTTTCTGAAAGTGTAAAGTATTAGTTTTCAAAAATTTTAAATAATCTGTCTCAATATTTAGACATTTTTTTTTTTTTTTTTTTTTTTTTTTTGGCAAATATTCTCTGAAAAAAAAAATCTCATAAATAGTTTACAAAACATAAAATAATAATAAAAACAATTTTATCAAAAGATTGCAGGAAAAATGCAAATTTCATTAATGGATGTAAAACAGAAATTTTGTCAAAGGCTTACAAAAAAAAAAAAAAAAAAGTCAAAGGATTGCAGGAAAAAAGTGAATTTTGTTGAAAACACTGACCGGTATACCTAAATTGTGAGTGGAATTGCTACTTTTTGCTTCTTATTAATATTCTGCCTGGACTTTTTTTATTTAAAGTTCTACTACCTATACATTATTTTCTTCGGTTTATAATCACTAATAGGTGTGCAAAGGCGATATTTTAAGAAAAACTTACCATCCTGTATGATGCAACATGCAGTTGAAAATTGTTATTAAAAAATGCAAGTGACTGCGTAAATTATTAATTACTCAATGCATTTTCATATTTTTTCTGTAAATTTTAAAAATAGTATTTATAACAAAGGAAAGTTGAGTATAGGATAAACTTAGTGCACAGGTTTACACTGTGATAACTTGAAAAGTTACAAAATATATCTAACTAGTGTAATATATATATATATCCTTCAATTTTGCAAAATCCTAAACATTTACTCACTTTGTCAGAAAATCCACTTGCCTGTACATGTAAAATGATGTATTTCCCGACCCCTGATCACATATAGCTGAGTATACCCCTGATCACTAGCATAGTCATAACACTATGAATATACATTACATAATATGCTTATAAGTTTACTAAAAACAGAGGGTATTCACAACATCTAATTTTTAAAATCCAGAATTTATGCAGTGTATATCATCACAAACTCTTTACTACATCCATATTACTACATCCAATTACTACATCCAATATAAATCCTACAAGAGCATTTACAGATTTTTCACTTGCATTTCATTATTTTTATTTTATTATTTTTTTTTTTCTGCATAAGACACTTGAAGTTGACACCTTTTATATTGCATCAGTAATTTTTCAATTTTATTTCCAGTTTTTTTTTTTTTTTTTTTTTTTTTTTTTTTTTTTTTTTTAATATGTGGATATTTTCACTTTTGGAACAAGTTGTAACCAGTTCAAAAAATGGAACTATCTCAACATAAAATAACTTTAACCAAAACTGCAAAAAAACATATCGACCTTAGGTGTGTTCAGGCCAAATTTTTTTTATAAATATTATCTGCAAACGAGAAATCTGTAAACAACACTCCCATAGGATTGTTTATTCAAATTTCTCTGTCCGAGTTGTGTATGTAGGTTCTTAAATAAAAGGCTGTTTAAGTGAATTGGCAATGCTGATGTTCTGGCACCAATTAAATACTTTCATCTTCAATGACAGCTTAGCAACCGAATTGCTAGAGAACTCAGATGAGAAAAAAATGCAATAAATAAATTTCCTATTTCAAATGAAAATCAAATTTTCATTACTTGAGAGGCACAAATGCCAACCTAGCGAAAAGGTTTCCTATGTTCTACTGACTTTAAAACCTTTTCACTACATCAGCATTTGCGCCTCTTAAGCAATAAAAATTTGATTTTCACTTGAAATATTGTATGCAAGGTATTATTCAATTTAATCTAGGATAATCTTGTCCGAATGAACCTGGAAAAAAAAAAGAAGCAAATCTGATAGTTCTATCAAGTGTTATCACATTACGTGCTTACATATGTACATACAAAACCAGTGGACACATTATGTCATTAGTAACAAATGTACTATGATAGAATCCCTGTCTATAAGTATAAAGGGACTAGTCTTCCTTTATATATACTTAACTAATGAACCTCCAAATTTAATCATCCTTAACATAATAAACTGCTAGTGGGGAGGACTGGTCCTGCTTTATAGGTACAAAACTAATGAACTTCAAATCTAATCAGATAAGCTCCTTTTCAGAATAAACTGGTAAGCAAAGCGAATATTTCTGCATGATAAAAATCATTTATTTAAATTAAGGGAAGGATTGGACCTTTGTTACCCCCCCCCCCTTTTTATACTTAACCAATGAACTCCAAAAAGTAATCAGGGAAGTACCTTATCAGAATGAACCTGGAAAAAAATGAAACAAATTTGACAATTCTATCAAGAGTTATCACATTACACACTTACATACAGAACCAATGGACACATTATGTCATTAGTAACAAATGTACTCTGATAGAATCCTTGCCTTAATACCAAATAACGACCTTATAAACTTTCGATATGATGATGGGAGGCCAATCTGAATGATTATCATTACACACTTACAGTACTGATAACATCTATTCCTTTTATCTTAATCAAAGACATGCATTAATTATGCAAAGTAGTTTACAAAATCATTCATCTGCTTGAAACAAAAATAATCAACAAGTACATTTTCAAATATTCACATACTTGCAATCATTTTTCATTGATTATATAGCACCATATACAGTGGAACTTTTCTTAACGAATTCCTTATTTAATGAAATTTTCTGCTGAACCTTGACTTTGGACACCATTCAGATGTAAATTAATCTCTATATTGTGAAAAATATATTCACTATAACAAAGTTTATCATCATTTTGTGCCTGTACAACTTTCAAACGGAGAGTTTCTGTTGCAATAAATGTATGAATTTATAACGGCAGATTGTATGAAAGTGAAGTTATTTCTTTATTTAATCATTTCTATTCTTTCTGCTAAACAAAATAATTTTTTTCACACTTAGATAAACACTTACTACTGCTATACCATCACAAAGACATTTTGGCATTGAGAATGGGAGATTGGGGGGGAGAGGGAAGTCTTCTGCACAATGAGAAGGTGAATCAAGTTTCATGAAAATGTTCAGATGAATCCTTAGAATATGCAAAAGTTTTAATAAAGTGATTTTTTCTTTTTTTACGAGAAATTATACATAGTAATACATAGAGAAATTATACATAGTAATATTGCAGATTTTTTTAAAAGTTACAAATTTGCAATAGTACTGACCAAAAAAAAAAAAAGGGTGCACTACACTTTAGTTTTTGTTAATATCTCTCGATTATATGTTTTTTTTTTAATTTAACTTTTCTCATTTGGCTACATTGCATTAAAAAATAATAATAAGTAAAACCTGCCCGAAAAAAAGTACATTTTTTCAATATTTTCGTTTTATTCATATTTTATTAAACAAACTTCATGAACTTAAAATTATTTCTATTTAACAATATCCCCCACTCCTAAACTTCACAAATTTCTGTATACTAAAAGTAAATTCTGAAAACAATTACTGACTTTTTCACAAAATACCAGAGTAAAACCTATAAAACAAAATCAAAAAGAAAAAAAACCCATTTTTTTAGTTAATTTTCATCTTAACTTCTATAATTCCATGATATTTATAAGGCAAAAATATGATTTTTCTTTTTAAAACAGGTTTTAATCATAAACAGTTTCCATTTTCATTGGTTTTATTTCCTCCTGGTAAAAAGTTTCTGAATTCAACACTGATTTGTGTTACTTAAGTAGAGAAAGAAGGTTGAATTAAGCAGGCAGGAAAATTATTTTGAATGTAATGTTTTTTATAATCTACAATTAAGTCATATTTGAATCCATGTTTTTTTACTTAATTCAATTAGTTTCATAAAAACCCTATGAATTAAACAGGAATAATTAAAGTTTCATCTAAATATGTGTAAAACAGTCCCCGCAGACCAATTGAGCAAAGATAAATTAGGGGACTCCTTTTGAATCATTATTCAAATAGAACTGATGGCCATTCATATGTCTATGTGTAATATATAAACATATTTTGGCACTCTGGACATAAATGAAAATTCATAGTTCCGTCAATTCTAAATTAAATACTTTAATCAATAAAAGTGCACTTTTTTTTCTTAGTATGAAACAAAACTTTTTTAAATAACTTTAGCAATTTGTTATATTACTTTAAAATGAATGTAATAATTTCAACATATGGAAGTGTTGGAAAAAGAAAGTAAATGTTATATAATTTAATGTATGGAATTGGGGGGCTCCTTAAAGTCCGTATCCCAGAATTTAAGTCCCGATTTGCCCATGTGATAATCAGGATCTGGTATGAAAAACATTTTTCAACAATAAACAAAAGCTCTAAAAGTCTTTTAAATGATTAGATGCATAAATAAGTTCTGTTCCTGCAACATTATACAAATCACATTTAATATGTGAACCCGTTCAATATGCAACTTTTGCCTAATCCTTTGAAGCATGTCTTAAGTGGATTTGACTCTACATACTTACCAACCTTCTATTATCAAATAAATGCAGATTCTGCTAGTATTGCTTGATGCAAATAGATATACAAAACAGTGCCATATGAAAGGAGGGGGGGGGGGCAAATGGCACCCCAGGCATGTAAATTTCAACATACAGCCAAATTTAAACATAATTTCTCGCTTGTCACAAGAAAAAGTTGGGGGTAGTGCGTGCCAAATTCTAACTTTCTCCTGGACGCAATTTTCTCTTTGCATCGTTTTTTGGCATGAGAAAACTATTGGGCTGGTTCACATGTTCAAAAAATTTCGATTAGTGGGTCATTATGGGTGAAGACATTTTTATCTAAAAAATGGCTCTTATGATTTTGACCAAATTTTATATTTTATCATTTTGGATTACAAGAAGACCATTGGGTTAGGTAACATGTTCGAGAAAATTTGGTTAGTGGGTCATTGTGGGTCATGCTATTTTTATTTATAGATTTTCTCACGGAATTTTCACTAAAAATTGCATTCTATGGTTTTGGGCATGAGAAAAACATTTGGCTAGGTTACATGTTTGAGAAAAAATTTTAATGGGTCATAAAGGGTCTGGGTCAAGCTATTTAAACAACGACGTGATTGATTTTAGGGCTGCACTGAGTAGTACTTTGGCCGAGAAGCCGAGTACCGAGCCTTTTACTAATCGGCCAAGTACCGAATTACCAAGCCCGAGTAGTTGTATATACGAATGAGCTTTCAATGCACACAAAGTGAGCTTTAAGAGTAACAAACAGTGTAAATATAATAAAGATACTTCTTTAACATATAATCATATATTTTCTAGTTAGCTTTTAAATAATTTCTAATTAACTAATTTGAAATTTAATTATACACCCTTTAAAGATAATTTTTAAAATTTCAAACAGTGTAAAACAGTAGCATTACTTTTAAAAAATGGAAAAAAAGTGATACATAAAATTTAAATTCAACCAATGTAAATTAACTGATTCTTCAATTTACAAATGAAATCTATATCAAGAATGATTATTGGTAGCTGTAATTTTGAATAATTCAAATAACTGTTGTTAAAAGTAATGATGTAAGCTTGCATTATTCACAATATGCAACCTACAATAAAATCTGTTTTATCACCTAACAGGCTGTTTTAGACATCTTAGAAGCTAAAAACATTGTAGGAGGATTTTGACTATTCTATATAGTTGCATGCTCAAATTTCGAAAAAAGTTCAGTTTCCTTGCCTGGATCCAAAAAGATTAATTATTAGAGTAATTAACTGTAATAAACCATAAGATGGAGTTCAAAATATAATATATTGAAAATGTTGCATGCATTAAAACAGCCTCTTTGCTTTTATGCTGCTGAAAGTAAGATAAATTTAACCACAGTTCAGTAGCAATCACTGTGAAGTGTACTGAAATTGTTACTTTTATTCAGAGTAATCATAACATTGATGAGCTCAAATGAATAGATCCCCGTGTTAGGAGTAATACTACCAATTAAAACATTACAACATAATTTGGAAAAAGAAAGTTTCAGCCATTTTAATTGTGATACAATGAAAAGCGGATTAAGAAGTTAACTGGAGGGAAGAATTTGCATTTGTGTATTTTTTTAAGTTTTCCATATTTTGTAGGCACATTCTTATATATTAAATAAAATATTTTTTGAATAATTGCAAATATTATACATTTATATTCAAATGACTTTTACAGATCAGTTATTAAAATTCCTTTGTCTTCAATAATGTTATGAATCAATCAAAACATTTAAAGCACCAAAATATTTTATTTCTTCTTGCAAACTAGTTTCAGTAGCCATAGCATACCATCATCAGTGCAAAAAATGATGATGATTCTATACTATGGCAACCAAAACTAGCTTGCAAGAAGAAATTAAATATGTTAGTGCTTTAAACTTTGATTTATTCATTGATAATGTATTGTTCCAAATAATTTCTCATTGTAATGATAATAAATGCTTATAAATGAAATCCTTACAACTACTCGGTAATGTACTCGGTACTCGGCAAATTGGCCGAGTATGCTGAATACCGAGAACTCGGTATGGCCCTAATTGATTTTAATGAGATTCTGTATATAATAGTTTTTTGACTTGAGAAAATTAATGGGTTAAGTCACAAGTTTGATAGATTTCGATTATAGGGGTAATTTGTGGGTCATGATGAATCATGTCAAGCTATTACTAAAGAACAGGTGGATTGATTTTAATGAAATTTTGTATACCACATATTTTTTTCGTCACGAGAAAAACATTGGTATGGGTCACATGTTCGAGAAATTTCAATTAATGGGTCATAAAGGGTCCAGGTCAAGCTGTTTATATTTAAAGAACAGCAGGATTGATTGAACGAAATTTTATATGAACAACTTTTAGACACGAGAAAACTAATGGGCTAAGTCACATGTTTGAGAGATTTCAATTTTAAGTGTCATTTGTGGGTCATGGTCAAGCTGTATCTAAAGAACGAGTGGATTGATTTTAACGAAATTTTGTGTATAACATGTTTTGGGCATAAGAAAATCATTGGGCTAGGTCACGTGTTTGAGAAATTTCGATTAGTGGGTCACTTTTAGGTAATTCTAATTTTATCTAGACAATGTCTTGTGCAATTTTGACTAAATTTTGTATTCTATCGTTTTCAGTCACAAGAAAATCATTGGGTTAGGTCAGATGTTTGCGAAAATTCGATTAATGGGTCAGGGTCAAACTAATTATATCTAAAAAGCAGCTCAATCGATTTTACCTAAATTTTGTATCTAACATTTTTCAGCACACAAAAAAATGAGCTAGGTCACATGTTCGAGATATTTTAATTATAAGGGTCATTTGTGGGTCATGCTAATTTTATGTAAAAAATGGCTCGCACCATTTTGACTATATTTTGTATTATGATGTTTTTGGGCAAGAGAAAACCATTAGACCAGGACACATGCTCGTGAAAATTCGATTAATGGGTCAGAATGGGTTAGGGTTATTCTAATTATATGTAACAACGATTCAATCAATTTTACCTAAATTTTGTAACAAAACGTCTTTTAAGAAGATTATTGGACTGAGTCGCATGTTAAACAAAATTATATTAATGGGCCATTTCGTTTCATTGCTGAATGGTATCAAGCTAATTTTATCTAAGAAATGGCTTAAACGATTTTGATTCAATTTTATATTCTACTGTTTTTGATTACCTGAAGACCATTAAGCTAAGTCACATGTTTGATCAAATTTGATTAGTGAGTCATTTTGGGTAATACTTGTCAGGGTCACGAGAAAATGACAGCAACCAATAAGTTCACGATATTTGACAAAATATTGACAACATTTGGCCAAAAAATTGACTATTAAGATTACGAAAGCCACAACACATATTTGGTACGAAATGAAAGAATGTCTTCAAAATTGGCTATACCTGGCAAAAAATGTTGTCTTTCAGAATGTGATGAATTTTTTAATACATTCTTAATAGGATTCGAGATGCATGGTTAAATTAACCAGAGTCAAGCGAAAAAAGTGATTTGGATCGATGTCCTTTTGTTGTAAATTTTAAAATAAAATAAAATTTATGGGCATGTGCATACAAACATAGTTTTCTTATTGATTGTTTTTGTAATAACTTGTTTTACAGTAATAATACGGAGTGAATGATGCAGTGAAAATACTATATCAAATTGAATATAAATTTAATTTTGACCGAGCTTAGCTCGGTCACCCCTGCTAGTTTTGATTTATGATTGCTATTTTATTTGTATGTTTTAGATCAAAACAATTCTGAATCCTTTTAAATGTATCAAAGAATTATTTAATACTTATTAGCTTAAAAAATTAGAAGCAAAATAAGTAAAAATCAAAACTTTGAAATGTGTTAGTAGACAGTGGTAGAAATAGTATTAAAAAGCATGAACTTTATGAAATAAATAAACTGAGTCAACTTCTTAATTTTTTATAGCCTTTAGAATGGGCATTATTTCATTTATGTTTGCAATGTACAATTTTGTTTTACCGGAACATGCATCTCTTCATCCATTACTTATAAAATTTGCGATTTGTCTTTGATTTCCGTGGCTCTGTGTTGCACATGCATCTCTCTTTCTTTGAAGCAAGAAATTCTCTCTTCGAATGTTTAAAAAGCAAACTCTTTCCACATCACTATTGGTACTGAACTTCGATTTTAACTAATAAATTATCGCCTTGCTATTGGAACGACTTGTAATTTTGGATTATCATTCAGAGTTCTTATATTATGATACCAAGAATTTTTTATTATAATGATATTCTAAAATGCACTCACAGCTTTTCACCAAACAAGTTTTACCTATGCCTCCCGTTTATTAAAAAATTCCTACAGAACCCTGGTTACTCGAAAATTCCTATGGAACCCTGGTTAACCAAAAATACTGTGGTTCCATGCTTTTCAGGTAACTGGAGTTTTACTGTAATTAGATTTATAAAGCTCTTTGTATGCTCTATGTCTGCACTATAATAACTTTCAGAGTAATTAAGAAATTTTGATTTAAATTGTTTTAAAATTAATCCTTATATAAATGTTGAACTTTAAAAAACAAATATTTTCATCATCCATAATTTTATAATCAAAGACTCTTGAAATATTTTTTAATTCACAAAGATTTTGAAGGAAAACAGTAAAATAACAAGCACTTTTGTCAATATAGGTTTAAAATGCAACAGTACAATGGTGTTTTGCTCTATTAATACAAAAATTATATTATTGTTTTTTTTTCTTCTTTTTTTTTACAATTGAAAGATTTTTAGAAAAAGAAAATTGTGTATTTCAAACCTTTCACTCTGAGGCAACTATTGAAAAAATTAGAATACTTTAAACCCTATTAATTTTAAAGAAAATAATTATATGGATCACTTACAAATGAACAGTTAACATTACATACAACTTACAAGATTGATTTGTTTTTTATTTATTGTAAAAAGAATTCTCTTATTGTGTTTATAGTTTAATAAACAAGAAAAAATATGATAAATAATTTTTTTTTCATACATTGAGGGAGAAAAATTCAAATTGATGATTTTTATATATGTAATTTTAGTTAGGCCTAATGATCCTAACAAATGAAAATGAAATGAAAAAAAAAGCAATTTTTACATAACAAATACTTATAACTGAACAAATAAATAATAATATAGTATATAAATAATACTCATAAGGGGTAATTAAAAATACTTAGCATGTTGATGTACATTTTTTCATAGATGGACACAAAACAAATGTTCAATGGTGGAAAGAAATATTTCCTCTTTGTTTACATTACATAAAAAAGACAGTATAATTTCCCTTAGATTTGTTGTCAAGTGCACAGATCAAAACCTGTGTAAAATAGCTATATTGCTATTATTCTGGTGAAATGCAATACATGGAATATAGAAATAGCAAATTAGTATAATTAAATTTTTAACATTTAATGAACAAAATGGTTTGGAAGAAATACTTAAATTTAACAATACATTGCCATACTTTTTAATTCATATGCAAAAACAGCCTAGTTAAAATGCTTTGAAAAGGTCTTTGTTAAATTAGCTATTATTTAGGAGATACAACTATTTTAACTGCAGAGTATGATAACAAAACGTTTGAAAATTTAGATATATATTTTATTAACTAGAATATACCTGACATATATGGGATTTCTAACAGCATCAATAGATTATTCATTTGATATGAAATATAGATTCTAACATTATGGTATCAAACAGGCAAGCATTTTAAAAACTAGCCATACAGTTAATTAAATAATATATAAAGACTACTTATAAATATGTATAATTAAGTACTGTTGGATTATATTTCTAACCCAAAAATGACTGGACAAACTGACAGATTTAAAACAACAACATTAAAATAAAATATAATTAAACTTGTACAGAATATTAAGATTATTATTGAAATGAATAATAATTGTATAAAATGCCAATTTTTAGGCTTATCAATGACTGCTATCTTTATAAATTTATGAAATTTTAAACTGTTTAAATTTGAAAAGAAAAAAAAAAAAAAAAAAAAAAAAGAAAGAAAGAAAAGAAAGAAAGAAAAAAAGAAAAGAAATAGATTTACAGTGAATATTAATACAAAAATTAGTATTGAAGTTGTGGGATCAAAATAAATAAGCAAATAATATTTTTCATTCCTTACCTGCATAAAGTTTACTTTAGGAGAACTTTCAAACATATCGCATAAAAACATCATGATTCACCTGCTTGCGCTTGGTATATCCACACACCTAAATACTAGCAGATACACACCCAAAAGCACACAATAAATATAATTATATGCTTCTAAAAGTGGTATCAGCTGGCATCTGTATTAAAATTAGATTTTTAAAATATCTGTGTCCTTTGATAACATCAAAGTCCTTTGAAATCATTTCCTATTTTTAGAGCAAACTTCGTCAAACAACATACAACCATGAAAAAAAAAAAAAATTGTAGCACTAAAAACTTTCTTAAAGAATTCACTATTATTATTGTTTTGATTTTTTTGTTTACAAGTTACGGCAGTCAATTGCCGGACAGAAGATTCATTCATAAGGAGATTCGTTCTTCAGAATCTCCGGCAGTCGTTACGGCAGTCTTGACTGCGCATGTGCAGCAGACTGCCGTAAGAATAATGGCCGTGTTCAGCTGTTACGCGCGCTGCACGCGCACGCTAGGAGCCACGGACATGGAGTGGGTACTTATACTTGGTGGGATGTGCGTTCAGTCCTCGCTACTGTGCCACCAGTTGCTGTAACTGTTCGCTCAGTAACAGATGGAGAACAGATCAAGGATGTAATTACTTGTGGTGCCAATTATAAAGATAATCTGTTACAAATGAAAGTGAGCTGGCTGGCCGAATGGTCAGAATGCTGAGCTTGAACCCAGACGATACGGGTTCGAAACCTGCCCGGGCCAAACGTTGGCTTTTGTTTATGTTTTTTTTTTTTTGCTTTTTGTTAATACATAAGACATTTTTATTAAAGGTAAATTTTATATTAATAATACAGAAGCACATGTATTTCTATTATAATAATAAAATACTTATTTAAATATGAGAAAATGAGATTTTTGCGGAGAAAGTTTTAATATTCCAAATTTAGAATATTAAAAGGATAATTAGAACGATATTAATATCGTTCCAAAGTGATTTATATATATATTAAGAAAATGAAAAAAAAAGTTTTCTGCGAAAATATCCGTATACGGATATATAAATATATATATATTTTTTTTTTTTTTTTTTTTTTTGAAAATTTTAGAAGTAATTTTTTATTGAGATTAGGATGCAAATATAATGCATGCGTGGATATTTTACGGTGTTAAAATCAAAATGGAAAATATTATAAAAGCAAAATGTAAAAGATATACATGTTTTTAAATTAAGAATATCTGCATACATATATTTTAAAGAAGTGAAATATTTGGAGTTTGCCTTCTAGTTTTGTAATGAATAAAGTATGATTAGAATGTTTATAATTTTTCTATTAAAAGTATAAATAAGTGTTTTGCTTATACTAACATAATTTCGGATGTCGTTTGTTTTTCATATTTTATGACATATTTTGGCCTGTTATCCACACGGTATTAAAATATACAATCATTAAATAAGAAATATATACATACTAAAACTTCTTCTGAAAAATTATCTAACTAACAATGCAAATTCCATTGAAATCAATCCAGTATTGTAGATTACAAATCAATCTTGTAATATGTAGATACAGGGCCATCGTTAAGACTTTTTATTGGTGGGGGAGAAAACCTTAATATTGTCAAGTCAAATTTTTATATTCGCCAACTCGTTTTATAATTTTGCCAAGTTAACGCACTTTGAAAATGTAATACAATTCTTATTTGTAAAAAGATTAATAATATTCCCAATTAGAGTTGTAACTTTTGCAAATTCTATCAAAAATAGAAAATGTATTGCAGTTTTTATTAAAATTTTAATTAAATTTGACATAAAAGTTTTAAATTTGCAAAGTGTAACAACATTTGTCAATGTTTTGGGAGGGTAGCCCCCCCCCCTTAGCTAGTCCCCCGTGTGGATATCTCAACCTTGGTTTATCAACAGCATTCTATTAATTACAACAATAGAATCAACAGTATTCTATTATTTAATACGAAAAGTATAAAGCAACTGATAAATGATTTTTAAATAAATAAAAATAAAATTATTTAAAAAATTAAATCACCAATTGTTAAATTGTATCAGTCAACCTACCAACTTTGACAACAAACAACGTGCAACCAATAACAGATAAGCACAAAACGCACAATCACGTGATCAAATCGCCCATCATTTTTTTTGCGTCGCGCGCGTCAAGGTTTGAGCATGGTTGATTGTCATTTTTTAAATGCTAATCAGGCTTAATTACATGAAATAGGTCACGTGATACTTTTCCGGAATACTTTTAATTTTATTTGAGTGGTCACAGGTATGTATTTCTGTTACAAAAATCATGTTTTGAAAGGATAAAGAGATATGGTATTTGTATTTACCAATTCTGAACCATAAAAATAATACAATAATTGAATAAGTTTAAAATTCTCTTCTTTGATAATACCTACTCCAAGCAGAATCTTCTGAGCGCGCGCGCACAAAAAAAGCCGCTTTTGAACACGGCCATAATTCTTACGGCTGCCGTAAGAATAGACACAGCCTTAAAAATACGTCGAATTCCGGACAGAATTCATAAAATCTACGAAAACAGCATGGGTTGTTTATTGTAACAATTTCAAGCAGGTAAAGTATGCTGCAAACCACTATTATCCTTTATTTTTATTTTGTTCAAATTCTGCATTATTGTGTATTTTAGTGCAAAGTGTCTGAATTCAACACTGATATGATGTATATTTTTTACACATAAGCTCTACCATATTTAATAAGAAAGTTCAATAAATTCGTACTACGTAATAATAAATATTAAACTTTTTTTGGTAAGGTTAAAAACTTAGGTTGTATTATTTATTTTTTCGGATTAAATCGGCAAGGGTTTTGTATGTATGTAGAAAATATACGTTGCTTTTTTATTTTATTTCTGCTTAAATCACGATTTTATGCATAAAATTTGTGTGCAATTTTGTATGTCATATTTAAATCTTTTACCTTTTTTTTTTTTTTCTTTTTTTTTTTTTTAGGCAGTGTGGAATGCCACTTGAGCAATTACAAGAAATAACTGCTTTTAAGCTACTAAAAATACCTAAAGAGGTAATGTGAACTTTTTAATCAAATATTATTTAGAGGCCTTTGTTTATGTTAATTTTGGACTACTGTTATGTTTATGTCATGTAATCTGAATACATTTTGCTCTGAAATATTGAAAATGCCTTATTTTATGTTAAAAATAAATAATAAATTCTTTGAGTATTTTGAAAATGGAATAACATCCGGAAATGCAATGTCTTTGCCTGGAAACGAATTGTTATGCATCAGGGCAAAAATTTGAACAAAAATTTTTCAAATACTTTAGTTGAAATGAAGTAAGTATTTTATTTATTTATTTATTTTTTTTTTTTTCACAAAATATATAATAAGAACTTTAAAATGTTCAGGATTACTTAAAAGGCAATTAAAATGATCATCTAGAGATGTTAATTTTATTTAAAAACATTTCTTTTATAAATACAAATACATGAATCCATTTCGAAAAGGAACGAGACTATAATTATTATAGTTGAAAGTAGAAGAAGTAGATATAATTATTTGCAGTACATTTGTATGCTGTGTGTGTAGTATTTTTTTATTTGTTCTCATTGAAGATTAAAATAAGTCATTTTTCTAAAATGTGATGGTAAAATTAGTTGCCTTATGTTGTGTTTTTCAGAAAATGTAAAATTAAAATAGCTATTCATTTTTGTAAATCTGACAGTACATTTCTAATTACACTGCAATATAAGAATCTCTAAAAACTCAACTTTAGCTCATTTTACAATTTTGATAATTTGTTCATCTTTGTTTAAATTAAATGCATTGTATGTAGTTTGTGATAGTTTTTCTCTAGTAAATCCTTGTTATTTTCTGTTTTTTAAACAACTCTTGGAACTTGTATGGCTTGTATTATACAAATAAGCTTAGATGTTTTAATTTAAGAAATTAAATTTTCTTCAATCTATTAATCTAAAAAGAAAAGCCTTAAAGTAACATTGTTTAACTCTGAAAGTAATTTGCATAAAAAAACAATTCTATTGTGATAAATTTCAATTTTTTGTTAAGCCTAACAGTATAACTTTTATACCACTTTTTTTTTTTTTTTTTCTGCTTTAAAATATTAATTTTACTTTATTTTGTTTAAAAAAATGCAGGAGATTATTCTTAAATGAGTATTTTATGCAATTTGCAAATTAAATAAGATGAAACTTACCTTTTTATTTACTTTAAATCCACACTTTTTCTGACTACCACAACAAAGCTAATTAAATAATTTGAAAATGGCTAGTAAGTGTAACAGTGCAGCAGCAAATATTTTTTTTTTTTTCATTGAAAATCCATTCTGATGTCTGAAATATATACTAATCTAGCTAAATAATTACTATTTGAATTTTTTATTGAAAACTATCATTTTTAAACATTGAGCCTAATATTTGGCTACATTTGCAAACTGGTAATTTCAAAGAACACCATGCTTATCTTTAAAGAACTTAAATATTTTATCTGATATTGAAAATTCACCTTTTTTCTATCAACAGTTCAATTTTTGGGTGGCATAGAACAAAGATAAAAGCCTTTTTGAATGAAGATATTTATTGCATGTGCATTTTAAATGTTCTTTGTGAATAAAGTTTAAGAAATAATAGATTTTATTAAAACAAAATTACCAATTTAAAATTTAGAAAATGAATTTTTGTCTTGCATATTTCTAACTTGAAATTTGAAGGCTCTGTCCAGGTTTTCATCCTCTTGTCCTAATTTCAGTAATTTATAAATTTTACGTATATATTTTAAAGTGTGCAGATTTCCTTTAATTTTTTTTTTTTTTAATTTTGAAAGAGCTATTACAAATTTATGCTATGCATGAAAAATTGCACAAAACAGTTGAAGTGTCACAGATGACATATGCACACCACGTTGGTGGACTTTTCTTTCGATGCCAGTTTGATAACAACTTACTTTTCTAATACCATTTTTTAATTTTTTCTATTTTATAAAGAAAATAAAGTTTAATTATAGAACAAAATAATTTATATCAATTTAAAAAAAATTAAAAATAAACAATTTATTAATAAGAAACAATGACAAATGTAAAGTTAGAATAGCTATTCATTTTTTGCAAGTTTGGCAGTACATTTCTAATATTGTTGTGCTATTAGAATCTCCAAAAACCCAACTTTTGTTCATTTTTCAAATTTTGATAATTAGTTCCTCAATATTTAAATTAAATGTAGTATATATTTTTAGTATAGTATAGTATAGTATTTTTATTGTAGTATGTATAATTTGTATCATTATTTTTAAGTAATTGCATAAAAAAACAAGTCTATTATGATAAATTTCTATTTATTTTTTTTTAAGCCTAACAGTATTACTTTTACCCCGCATGTTCTTTTGTTTTAAGATATTAATTTTACTTTATTTTGTAAAAACAAAAAAAAATTGCAAGAAATTATTATTAAAAAAGTATTTTATGTAATTTACAGATTAAATAAGCTTAACTTACCCTTTTCTATTTACTTTAAATCCACATTTTTCTGACTACCACAACAAAACTAACTAAAAAAATTTGAAAATGGCTAAGTGTAACAGTGCAGCAGCAAATTTTTTTCATTCAAAATAAATTCTGATACCTGAAATATACTAATCTAGCTAAATAAGTACTATTTGTAATTCATATTAAAAACTATCATTTTTAAACCTTGAGCCTGGTATTTCGCTGTATTTATAAACTGGTAATTTCAACATTATGCTTGTTTTCAAAGAACAAAGTATTTTATCTGATATTGAAAAGCCATGTTTTTTCTATCAACAGTTCAATTTTTTCATTCAAAATTTAGAAAATAAACTTATTTTGCATACTTCTGACTTGAATTCTGAGAGGTCTGTCTATGTTTCCAACCTTTTGCCTTAATTTTGACTATTTATTTATTAATATTGTGTTATATTAAAGTGTGTCATTTTTCCTAAGGAAAAAATAAAATAAAATTTTAAATCTTGAGAGGGATTACAATTTTAAGCTATGCATGACTAGTGTTTTGCTGAAATTTAACTTTGTAAAGTCCTTTTTTTTTATATGAAGTTTGCTCAGGAGATTAAAAAATGGAGGGGAGGGGGGGAATGTAAACAAAGATGATTTTTAAGGTGTTGAAGCTCATCATTTATGAATCTTTATTACAATTTTATTCCAAAACTTGATGAAAATTTAATGTAAACAAAAGAACTTTTATATCATATTCTGCAGTATTTCTCAGATATCTTATCCTTTTGAAAATACCATGCTATAAATTTATTCCAAATATTTGAATGTATTTTCATAATTAGCATTCTGTAATAAATATCTAGATGGTACAGTAGCGTAACTATTTTGATTTTTGTCTAATGGTTTCAAATAAGTATGCTTAAATTTCTCAGCTAACTAATACTTCTGCATTTGTAAATAATATTTGCTTTTAAAAAATTAATTTATGCATATGAATGCATGTTTGATATTCTTTTATTTTGCTAGTTGTTTCAGCTGCTACAGTTGATGATAGAAATGTAACAAGGAATGTGTGAATAGGTGTTGAAATGTATCGTTTCTGGACCTATTCATCAGCAACATCAGTTATTGTCACTAACATGATGACAAAAAAAGAAAATATACTGAGTTGAGACTTTTTCGTTACTTCTGTGAAGGCCATGGATGTAGTGGTGGATATACACCGCACAGTCTGGATTTTTTCAAGAAGCACCATATACCCTCTGTTTCTCAAGAAAGCTATAGTATATACTCTAGGATGTACCCTCTGTTTTTTCTACATCTGCATCATTGGTGATGGCCCGTTGGGAATGTACCTGGAAGGCTATAGGTTAGAAATAATCTTTAGTCTTTTGGGATGCAAACTTGCAGGCTAAATCACATTTTATATCCTTCATGCATGTAGAAGCTACACATTTTTATTTTGCTGAAGATTACTTATGTGTGGATTCATTGCCTATCTTTATGAAAAGTAAGTCACTTATTGTTTTTTGAAACCTTCTATCTTTTATTTTGTATTTCTGATGTAAGAGTAAATTCAACTTAATGATTTAAGATATTAATTTTTAAGGGATTTAGTAATGCAGGGGGGTGCCTGTGTGCAGAATTTAAATTGTCGCCTCACATTCTTAAGAGCCGTTAATTCCCAAATTGGCTTAGTCTAAACGTATGTATTATATAGAAAAATGGACAAATCTGTACTCTTTAATCTCCAAAACTTCTGAATACATAAAACTTCATTGAGCAAATTCCTGCATTTGGGTCCAGTTGTTTTTATTTTTTTTTTTTTTAGTACCGCCTCAAATATACACTTTCTTCAGTTTTAGCCAATCAGATTATTGAGCTCGGACTGAGCCAATTTGGGAATTAACAGCTTGTTACATTCCTACCTCAACTTCAATTTGTGGGCAAAAAAATCCATTAGTTTTTACAAATGTATAGTTTCAAACCTTTCAGATTTTCAAAAGGTCAGCTATTTTTTTCCCCCAGAAAATTTATTTAATAAAATGTTTTTTTTTTTTTTTTTTCAAAAGGTTTCTTATATATTTTTATCTTTATTAAATTTCTGGTTCCAAACATGTTTTATTGAATTGAAAAATAAGGAAGGTGGGCAGCTATATAAAAAAAATTCGAAACAGAGCAAAGCCTGCGAAAATATAACTTATTTGTATTAGAATCCTGTGTTAAACGAGAAATTTCAATATCCCGGAAAAAATAATACAAATGCAGTAATAATAGATTGCATCTAAACCAATAAAAGAAAATTTTCTGTATATGTATGACATGGCCAGCGAAATCTACCTCATCTAAAAGTCTGAGGATAGTCTAAGACAGGTCCAGGTTCTGACGCACCCCAGACTTAGATTTTAACTTTTTGATAATTAGCCAAGCTATCAAAAAGCAATCAGCTTTTTAAAAACTCAGCACCATGATCAATCCTTGCTTTTTGCAGAGTATAGAAGAGTGGAACCAAATTAAATTTTTTTGAGTGGAGAGGGGTGAGTAATTTAACATCTATTGGGCAAACTAATTAAAAATAAAACAGAAAATATACTCTTAAGTTTCGTATTTTTGCATCTTAAACGTACCAATTACTTTAAAAAACATCACTATCAATCCTTCCTTTTTTTTTTTTTTTTTTCAAAAATTAATTTTTGCAGACAAACATTTCTCCCTTTCGGCCCCACTCTCTCAGAGTTCGATTTTAGACACACAGCAACGAAAGAACATTTATAAATTTGAGACCATCTCTTCAACTATTGTTTTTCAAAAATGCGAATTTCAACTCTCTCAAAAAAGTTGCGACCAAGGTAACTCTCACATTTTGGAGACTATCTTTTTCCTATTCTAAAAAACATCAGTATTTTAACACAATCTTGTTAGATTGTATTAAAACTTTAGATCACATTTACATCATTAACAGGGCTCGAAAAATAGCATTCCCGGGGAACCCAGAAATCTTTTCTGGGAACGTATATTTTTTCATTCAGGTTCTCGGTCGGGAACCTAACAAATCAACGTGTCCGAAAGTGATGATGTGGACATGTTATAATGTATGATTTAAGCAAAAAGTCGGAGACGGGACTCAAAAATAGCTCTTAAGTGGCCCATGGGATGCATAATTTCATCACAATGTTACAGAAAAACATGGATTTTCGTCAAAGGATTGCGGGAAAAAATGCAAATTTCATCAAAAGATCGCGAAAAAAATGGTATATTTCGTTAAAAAATCTTTAAAAAACGGAAAATTCCATTTAAAAATCACGAAAAAATCACAAATTTTAGTCAAATTCTGAAAAAGTGGTAAATATTGTTAAAAAATATTGAAAACAACAGGTTTTGTTCAAACATTGCGATAAAATGGCAAATATTGCCAAAAAATCACAAAAAAGGCAGATTTTGCCAAAAGATTGCAAAAAATGAGAAAATTCTTCAAAAAACCACGATAAAAAGCCAAATATTGTCAAAAAATCTCAATAAAACGGCAAATTTTGTCAAAAAATCACAAAAAAGTCAAAATTCGTCAAAAAATTTCAAAAAAACGACAAAATTCGCCAAAAAATTTAGATAAAATGGCAAATTTCATCAAAATGCTCATACGTAAATTTTTTTGGGAATCTACGTTTTTGATCTGGGAACCTACATTTATCATGTAGGTTCCTGGCAGGGAACCTTAAAGTTTTTTGAATTTTCAAGCACTGATCATTAATAAAAATTTCGAGGCATAGAAATATTTAGAGAGTTAAAAAAAACTGAGAAATTTTTGATGAAAATGCTATAACGTGGGATGTTTTGTAGCAAACTCAGCTGATATTTCCACTATTAAATATTATTTTTTGGTACTACTAGGTTATCCCGTCGACCAAAAAATTATCGCCAAACTATAAGATTAAATGCCAATAATGGATGATCTTGAATGTCATATTCAATGACATTAAATACGATTCATGTGTTTATAATGTCATTAAGTGATTTTTATTTCGACTTTTTATTAATATTCTACTAATTATTTGTTTTTTTTTTGTTATTTAAAATAAAAATTATGTCAATATGTATAATTTGGCTATTAGTTTGGTGAAATTGGTCGACGGGATAACAAAGTAGTACCTATTTTTTTCACAAAATTTTAAAGAGGTCATCATATTTACTAAAATTTCAGGTATTTTTTGGACGATTAAAACTTTTTTTTTCTTATGATAAAACAAATCTGATGCGGGAAAAAAAATCTATACTGGGCACCTTTCCTTTTCAAAAGGTGCATTTAAAAAAATTGTAAAATAATGTTAACAACTTGAAAAAAATATATTTTCTAAAATTGGATTTGTATTCTCTGATTTTTTTAAAGGTGTTGAACCCACTTCTCGGCAGAAACACACATACACAAATCAGGGTGTCCACTCTCAACGATGGCTAATTCCTAAACCATAAGTCATAAACATATAGTTCCAGTTACAAAAATGTTTTAAATGAGGTAAAGAAACATTTTAAAATTGATTTGGGTTAATCAGGGGTGATTGTGTTAGGTTATATACCAGAATTCAGGTATTTTTTTTAATTTTACAGTACTAAAATTTCAGTTTTCTGATAGTTCAATTCATAAAATAAGATTAAACTATCAATTTCATAAAACTGCTAAACATAATTAAAAATTATAAGTTATGTAATTTGACCTCCCTGTAATAAATTATATTCTCTTTCCCCCTGTTCCCATAGAGATAAATTTTCTCGCTAAAATTTCAGGTATTTCTTCATGAACTTACAATCACCCCTGGTTAATAAAAACATTTATTAAAAAATTATGAAATTTAAATTTTTATATGGTCACCCAGTCCTATAAGTTATATTTAGTAAATTTTTCCTATTACACTAACAAGAAAGACAAAAAAAAGTCCTGTTTATATGATATTAAAATTGACCGAGTTATGAAACTTCAAAAATTCATGATTGAAATAAATACTTTCTGAAAACAAATGAGATCGACCATGATTTGAGGGATCATGTGTCAAATGCCTATAGTTATTCGAAAAGATTATTTCATGTGTATCTGCACTTTGAAAAAAATATTGTACAAATGTTACAACTGAATTAACTTTCAGAATGTCCAAAATAATTAAATTTTATCACATGTATTACAGTAGACTCCCTCAAATCCGCAAACCAGAAATCCGCAACTCTCTAAAATCTGCACATATTTTATGTATGTAAACAATGAAATTTTCATTTCGGATATTGGGACAAAATTTGATTTTTTTAGTTTTGTATCAATTCCATATATTTTTTAATTTGTAATTTTCTTAATAATACTCTATTTATGTTTTTTTTCCATAAAGGAAGAATAAATTTTTTTGGAAAAAAT
>CAXHSM010000855.1:0-55000 GCA_964019185.1 Maratus speculifer
AGATTTGATTAAAAATAACACTTACTTTTGTTAAATAGCTCTGAAATTATAATACTATATACCAATCTTTTAGCTACCATCGTGTATCGATTTCATTCACACTGTAAAAAAAAATGTAAATTTACGGGCATTTACCGTAATATTTGACGGTAGTTGTCCGTTTTTGAAGCTTAACGGTACACTTCCGTAAATTTACGTTGCGGAAACATAAATTCGGAGTACTAATATGTTTTTACGGGCAAAGTCCGTTTTTTTATGCAGGATGTTCAAATCTGCTGCCTAGCCATTTTTTTACGGACAAATACCTTTAAATAAAAGTCTTTCGATGACGTCATAACAGAACGTTTTATTTTGTTTGTTGAAAATATTATTATTATTTATTTAAATTATTGTCTGGTTTAAATTATCGCATCTAGATTAAAATATCGCATAAAATTATCGTCTGGTTTTAATATGCTATTGTTTTGGTAAATTTATAGAAAAATTAGTCGGTGGTGGGACTCCAAAAATTTTCTTATCTCATATATGCCTGAAAATCCGTACATTAGTTTCTGAGATAGCATTATTACTGAATCTGGAATAAGTTCTGCATAATAGTGCCACTTGCAGAGTGATATACACAAAAAACTAATCAGGACTAATTTTAATGAGGGATTAAACTGATTCTGAAGTTTGATGAAAATTTATGTATTAGTTCTTGCGATATAACTATTGCGAAATCGTGAAAAATGCATCATCCCAGGTAAGCATGGTAGCACAGCAGTATCGGCTCGATATTGCCCAATATCGGACAACTTTGGCGTGCATCGGCAAAGACAGGTTACCTTTTACCAGGGATGTAGTGAAGGGTATACGGGGGGTATACGCCGTATACCCTCTGGACTTCTTTAAGGAACACCATATACTCTCTGTTTCTCAAGAAAACTATAGTACATACATTTTAGGGCATACCCTCTATTTTGAGCGTATACTCGCTGGATTTTTTCCCACTACACCACTGTCTTTTACCGACATTAGCCAATACTGATCAATGTTCGGCGATATTGGATCTAAAATATAAAAACTTGTGGAATTTTCAATATTTAAATTTTTAATTTATGTATTGTACATTTTTGGAAAAATGGAAGGTAGGAATCAATTTTTATAACATCTTAAATTCTTTAAATTTACGTAGAAAAAGTATATTTCTCAATATCGGTCTATATCGGCCATCGATCATGACCAATATCAGCACATCTTGGCCTCTATTGGCAAAGACCGATTTTATTTTACCGATATTGGTCAATATTGGTCGATGTTGACAAATGCTGGATCTGAAATATTGAAACTTATGGAAACTTAAGTATTTAATTTTTTAAATTATATATTATACTTTTTTGGGAACAGGTCTTTTTTATTGCATGGCCAAATCGGGACTTTGCCTATGAGCCAGGGCCGTAGCTAAGGGGGCGCTATGGGCTGCTCAGCCCCCCCCCCCCCCCCTGGAAAAAGTTCCAAGGTCACTAAAGGTTCCGAAAATTCAAATGAAATTCTGTTCAAAAATCTAATTTAGTTTTGAAACCCTTTCACAGTTTTGCAGAGTTACTAAATTGTATCTAAAATAAGCTAACAGGATGTTTAATTTTGCACCAGTCAAAAATTACCAGTCAGCATTCAAAATTTTCATCATCATATAGTTTTCTTAGCTTAAAATGAAGTTATTACAACAGTTTAATGAGAAACATAGTACCTACAATGTGAATATGCACTAATTTATCTTCCTGCATTAGAGAGAGAACAAAAAAATATGAGCCCCCCCCCTACATTCCCTTGAGCCCCCCTAGATTCCCCTGAGCCCTCCCTATCGTACACTTCTAGCTACGGCCCTGCATGAGCCCTGGACTTCAAGGGGCCCGCTCCATATATTAATTTCCAAAATATATATCATTTCCCCCAATTCAAACTCTGAAAATTTTCAAATACAAATTTAAATTAAAAAAATTTTTTGCCTAACTTTCTGAAAAACAAATTTCATTTTGAGAATGAAATGCAAATGCTCAATGCTTTCGCAAAGCTAATTTTGATCACTATTAAAAAAGAAATAATATTTTTATTGTAATAGATCGTATTAACAATGAACTTAAATCATATCAAAATTTTAGCGATTGAAAATAATCAATATGTGTAGTACAACTTAAAAAGATGCTAAAGAAAGTAAACTCTCATTTATATGTTAGAATATTTAATACTCTTCTACAAGCTGAAGTTATTAAATTCATCTTAAAGTAATATAACAAGTTCCTAAAGTTATATAAAAGAACCTTGTTCTATACTAAGAAAAAAAAAAGAGTGTTTTTTTTTAAATTAAAATACTTAATTTAGAATTGTCCTAGCTGAGTTTTCTTCGATTTGAAATCCAAGGTGCGGTCTGTCCAATCGGGTAGACAAATATTCAACCAATCAGAGACAAGCATCCTTTTCAACCAAAACGAAAGATGGCGGTCTATCGTCTCTCGTCTGTTTGAAGTACCTGTCTTTCTTGCGTTAATCCTCATTTAAAACAGGTAAGCCCTTTTATAATTAATATTCTAAATTGATTTTGAAGTATTGCTTTCTGTTTAAGTTATTTATATTCTTGTGTAGCATGTATTTTCTGTTCGAAATGAAAAGTTAGCGCCAATGTAATGTAAATAACAAACGTTTGAAGTATATTATTTAAACGTGTATCATTATTTTCATTTTCATACAGTAAATTCGATCAGTTGATACATCCAACTAGTTTTTTACAACAAACAGTTTTTCCTCTACCTTTGATTATAAACTATCTGTTTTTGATTAATAAAATTATTATTTATTAATGATGCAACAATTGATCTCTCTTCCAGTATAGCACAAAATTAGCATTCGCCATTTGCCATCGACAGTGCCCGAAATGGATTTCCCCCTACTTCTATCACTTTTCATAAATTTGTTGTTAATTTCAGGTCGGGATGTACTGAATATTCGGTATTCGGCCTTGTTACTGAATATTCGGTTAGGCCGAATATCAAAGTATTCGGCCGAATCCAATACTTAATAAAGCCTTTTAAAACACGCATTTTAAAGAACTTTTCACAATTTCTACTTTTAACTGTCGATTTATTAATATATTTAAAATAATTAGAAATAAATTCATATTTAAATAATATAGAATGTTTTTACATTATTTATTTGCTCAGTAGCGTAGCTATGTTTTTTGGCGCCCGAGGCCAGCAAGAAATTTTGCGCCCCCACCCCAATATTGATATGTAACAATTTCTCTCAATTTGGTGCCCCTAGGCCTCGGCGCCCGGGGAGGACGCCCCCCTTGCCCCCCCCCCCTAGCTACGCCACTGTATTTGCTGTTTGTAAAGTTTAAATTAAGAAAATGAACCATGAGAAGGATTAAAATTACGATTTATTAGTATTCTTCCTAGGAATAAATGATGCGAGTGCAGATGCAAGTTCCTAAATTCTATTTAGTAAATAATCTATTTCTTGCTTTTCCCAAAAGACCTTAAACAAGAAAGGAAAACTTTTGAGATTAGTAATAGCTATCAAGGCAGACAATTTTTTGTTTATGAAACCATAATCGTAATCAACTTATTGAATCATAAATGCATTGTATTTCATCTCACTCTAGGTCAAACTTATGTTTTCGTTTGTTGTATTTACAATAAATAAGATATCATATTTTCAACTCACATGCTTTGATTTCTGTAAAATATGATATGATGGGAAGGATGGAAAATGCCACTATTAAGAAAATAACTATGAGCTAGACATTTCTTTATTCAGAATTAAGTTGAAAGTATTTACAGTGACGGTCAAAAGTTTCAGGCCAGCAAAAATTTTTCAGTTAATTTGTAAATACACCCACATGAAGAGGAATCGCAAAGCGATACTTATACATTATATTGACATATTAGTTAGGAACTTACTTATAGAAGAACGTGTAAATATCAATAAATTTTATTGACAAAATTAAATATAAAAGAAAACGCATTTTCTCAGAAGCTTCCAGCCACTTATCATTCTTTAGTTTTTTTCTATCCATAAAGTGTTTTTTGGTTGTGTTTATGAATGAATCAACGTGTATAGCATAGTTTGAATTCAAATTTGAAAAGTTCAACAATTACCTATTATTCATAAATGAATGATTAGTTTGTCGCTAAAAGGACAATGTTCTTGAGATATTGCGTCTAAGTTATCGATCACTAAAATCGACTGTAAACAATATTTACAAAATTAAATAAAGATGGTTATGGCTTTCAGAGGTCCGGGAGACCTCGGAAAATTGCTATTCCTGAGGACAGAATTATCAGGAGAAAAACCATTGGTAATCTGCATGAAAATTCCGTTGCAATATACTGTGATTTACGGAATGAAAATATTGCTGGAATAAGTTTGTCTACCGTGTTATGATGCTGATGTGATACAGAACTTTTTGGAATAGGCGGTGTTAAAAAATTTTCAGAGGTAAAAAAAATACCAACGTACCCTATTTTCATTTTCCAAGGAACACAAAGTCTGGTCAAGTGAAAACTAGAAAAAAGTTCTATTTTTCCATCAATCGAATTCAAAACAGTTTTGGAAGTGATGGCAGACACAACGTCCGATGACCTAACAGCAAAAGATATGATTCCACCTATGTTATTCCTACAATGAAGCATGGCGGAGGACACGGTATGCCATGGGGAGTATTTTCTTCAAAAAGTGACTGTCCGCTACTTGAAATCCACAGCCAGGTGAATTATACAATGTATAAGGATATCTTGCAAGACTATTTTCTGCCTTATTAAAGAAAAAAATTTGGTCACATCTATTTTTCTTAACATGATAACAACGTAAATAATGTTTGCAAACCTCTCGATAAGCAATGGTTTTCGCACAAAAAATTTCATTTTTGAAATGATCAGCCCAAGCGCCCAGTATGAATCCAATAGAAAATCTTTGATAAGAAGTTGACAAAAGTCTGCAGAACTATAAATATTCCAACTGAGCCGAAATTGCAAGAAATGTGGGAAAAACGTACCATAGACGATCTTTAACCGCTGATTGTATGAATGTCACGTTGCTGCGCCGCAATACTTATTGCTAAAGCTAATAAAATAGTAATATGATAAAATACTAATCGTAAATGTTGTTGATCACTGTAATTTTCTATTACAATACCATTTTTTTACAAACTTGTGAAGGTGGCCGGAAACTTTTGAGAACATGCATTTTCCATTATACTTAATTTTGTCAGTTAAATTTATTGATATTTACTTGTTCTTCTATAAGTAATTTCCTAACTATTATGTCAATAAAATGTATAAATATCACTTCGAGATTTCTCTTCATATGGGTATATTTACAAATTAACTGAAAAATTTTTGCTAGCCGGAAACTTTTGACCGCCACTGTATACTTTATATTGAAAAAAAAAATCTGCCATGAGTTATTTAAAAAGAACAAATATGAGATTGTACAGTTTTTCTTCAACTATTTATTCATTATTTCTCTTTGATTTCAAAATGTTTGTTTCAATTCGCAGAAGAAATGAAATTTAAAATTTTACTAATTGAAAAAGTCTCATAATATTATATTTCTTAATTTAAAAAAGGCAGATTTTTTTTCAATACTGAATGTTCTTATAAAAAACTCTTGTTTATCAAAATGTAAGTTTCTCTTATTAAACTTTATGTAAAATTGTTTTAAAAAGTAACATTTTAATACCTTTAAACTTTGAAATATAAAAAGTACAGTCAAGTCTCTGTATAACGAAACTCCATACATCGAATTTCTCTATATTACGAATTTTTAGTAGGAACAGTCCCCTTTTCCAGGGTTGGCATGATTTAAATCGACTGATTTAAATCAAGATTTAAATCAACTGATTTTTTTTAAAAAATCATTTGATTTAAATCAATTTTTTGCAATATCACATGAATACTCATATCAAAGGAAAATTTTGGGTAAAAAGTTAGAAAATGTATTAGATAATGATAGAATTACAAAATTTAAAGCAAGATATGGGATTCTGATATGAATAAGCTATTAATGGCTGTCATTTTGCTGGAGTTTTATTAAGTCCCTCTGTTTTAAATCGAAATGAAATTTCACTGAGTGTAGGGGAAAATAATGAAAGTTTGGCATTCATTAAAGACGATTGTTTAAATCTTCTCCCCACTGTAGTACATTTTCAAGCAAAAAATGGCCCATTCCAAAATTCACCATTGCTTGAAAAAAAAGTTTCTGATATTATGACAGATTATGATTGCTGGAAGTCCTTTTATGTAATGGGAGGTAAAGGGAGAATCAGCAAAATCGAAATTGAATTTATTTACCAAATAACAACAGCCATGCATTTATCTGCTGGAGTAGTAAGGCAATTTTCTTCTTTTGGGCTAGTTCATTCAAGCCTTCATAATAAATTAGTAGACAAAGCTTCTAAATTAGTGTTTTTGTTCAAACAATTAAATCCCTGATTCTTTCCTATTTGCTTAAAAATATTGAATTAATTGTGATTTTTATCACTTAATAAATAGCTTGCATTAAATGAACACACTAGACTCCCTCAAATCCACACAGCTTGGGACCAGAGGTTGTGTGGATTTCTGGTCATAGGTTTGTTTACATTTTTTAAACAGTAATTTGATAGTAATTAATAATGCAATTGAAATTATAATGAATGCTTATAACATAGCAAAACATTAAAACAATTATGTAAGGTAATAAACTAAAAAAATAAAAATTTTGACAATTAAAAATGATTAAAATATTGAAAGCAGCAAAGATGAAGTAAATAATCAATAATGTATAACTAAATATTTATTATAAAGATGAGATGCATTTTTTTATTCAATGAAACTTGCCCCATAAAGGTGCACTACTAATTCACATCAAAATCATAAAATAAAGACGTTTTATTTCAGGTTTAACCAAACTCAATAATAAAAAAAGCTTGATGAATGTATAAATGCATTTTGAAAAAAGATTGTGATCACCACTGATATTAGCAATACCTTGAATTTTTTCAGAAATAAATTTATTCTTCCTTCATGAAAAGCATGAATTTAGTAATATTAATGAAAGTTACAGAATAATATATATAGAATTGATATAAAAATAAAAAGTCAAATTTTGTCCTTATACCTGACCTGAAAACTTCATTGTTTACATCTGTAAAATATGCACAGATTTTAGAGAGTTGTGGCTATTAGCGCTGCGGATTTGAGGGAGTCTACTGTATTTAATTTGTTTTTTAAATTTTACCATTTTCTATTCATTTACTGCATATTTAAATTTGTTTCTTATTTAGTATGTACAATTCAATTACAAAATAATAGAATGGCTTTAGATTAAAGCCTAGATGTTTAATTTTTAGTACCAATCAGTAACTAAAATATAATATTTTCTTAACTGTTTAATTATTTCTTATATTATTTTTATAAATTATAAGTATTATTTATTCTTTTTTAATTATTTATTATAAAAACTGCTCCATGTATTGTAAAAACATAAAAACACAGTAATTAAATATAGAATTCTAAAAAAATCAAATAAATCTGATTTAAATCAAAAAAATCTGATTTAAATCAAATAAATCCGATTTTTTTGATTTTTTAAAAAAAATCATGATTTTTTTCCAACCCTGCCCTTTTCGCATAATTACATTAAAAACAGTCTGTATATACCGAAATATCTATGTCCATATAACGAATTTTTTCATAAATTGGTCTTAATTTATTCAGTTTTAAAAAGCTTTGAAATCATATGGTATCAATTTTCCATCACTTATTTTTAATTTATCGTCAGTGCTGAGTTTTTTTTATATTACTTCTCTTCTTGTTCTTTAAATCCAACGAATTTATCCCACCTCCCACACACCTTTCCACATCCTTCTCAAAACAGTCAATTGGATTGAGAAATTAATAAGAGAAATAATTAAGAAATAAAATGTTAGGTTAATATTTACTTTAAAATATTTCAAATACTTAATTCAAAAGTTTAATTTCTCTATATAACAGAGCTGCCAAGTCTCCGGCGTTTTGCACACCACTTTTATTTTAAAGAAAATCTTACTATTTTAAATCTCTGATATGTTCCAATTACATATAATAACATTTTCTGTATTTATTTACTGGTATCCAAAAAGTCGGAGACTTGGCAGCTCTGATATAATGAATTTTTTACTAGAACAGTGGATTTCGTTATATAGAGACTCGACTGTATTTGGAAAGCCAAATATTCGGTATTTGGCCGAATATTTGATATTTGGCCGAATATTCGGTATTCGACCAAAATCACTATTCGGTGCATCCCTAACTTCAGGTTTTTATTTATTTTTTTCAGAATCACCTGTGGTGTACAATCCTATTGAATGGTAAGTAACAGAAATTGTAAATAATATTGTTATTAGCTAGAAAAAACACAATTTTGTATGGAGCATTCGTAACTTTGGTACTTGCCAGCAGTTGAAAAAAATAGCCAGTGAGAAAAATTAGTATACTGGCCGATGACCATTGGCTAAAAATGTTAATTTTGACCTATATCTTCCACACACACAAAAAAAAAAAGCACAAGTATCCTATACCTAAATTTAGTTTTGATGCTGTCTATGTAGCGAATTGATTATTATCTTTATTGCATATTGTCTAGCCCATATAACAGTGCCTGTATCTTGATTGAATTAGTGTAATGTTACATTTTAAAAAGAAAATTCTTCAAAAACAAACCTAAGATTGATGACCTCACAGACTTTGGTAGTGTATTTCCTTGTGTTCTCTCCAACATTGTTTAGGCCTCAATAGAATTTGCATGGTTTCAAATTTTATAAAAGAAATCTTTCAAAATGAACTTTATTTTTATAGTTATTATATTAATAGTAAATAGAAATTAGCTTTTTATTTTTAACAATTTCAGTTTATGCATTTACCTTCATTTTTTCTTGCTCAATATGATAATTAGTCCCCTTGCCCCCCCGCTTTTTATTAAAAATATGTGAAAAAGTTGTATATAAACTTACTTTTTTGATATAAAATTTGTTTAATATTTTCATTTTATATTAAGTACTTTATTTTCAGTAAATGGTGTTGGTAGCGAAAAATAATTGGTTTGTGTAAGTAAGAAATTTATGATGCTAAGCCTGAAATTCTTCAAAATTGGTTAAAACCAATTTTGAAGTAATAAAAATATGATATCGGTAAAATTCATAAAATTATAAATTTTTTATTGTGCTTTTCACTATGATAAATGAGTAATTAAATTAGACACAAAAATCATTAAAGGTCAGGTGGAATGAAATTGTATGGAGCACATAGCACATTATTATATAGAGCATTCTAAAACAGCACATAGTGTGTTCAAGGTTATTAGGAAATATTGTTAATTGGCAATACTGTCTTTGAGTTTCATAGCTGCCTTTACAGCCTACCAGCTGTAAAAAGAGCAATTGAAATCTAAGAATATTTGTAGTCGTTTATCTGTTGTGTTGAAAAAGAAAGAAAGAAAAAAAAGAATCCCAATTATCACATGTATGATTCTACTGTATCTTTTTTTAAAAGTTAAATTTATTCTTAATTTTCATTTTCCTTCGTCAGTTTATTGTTGGTACAGCCTTACGTGAAAAAATATCTGCCATTTGTTGTAACTGATTTAACAAAGTTGATTCAATCATACTAATTAAATAACAAATTTCTTAAGGAGAGTGAAATGAAACATGTAACAGTTTCTGAACTTCCTTGCCTTGAATTCGCAATTTTTCTGCACCTGATCGACCAAATTTCGTGATTTTTCCGCACCTAATCAACAAAATTCGCAATTTTCCGATTCGGATCGGCAAAATTCGGGATTTTTATGAAGCCAATCAATCAAATTTGCGATTTCTACAAAGCCTATCGGCGAAATTCGTGATCTTTGCAAAGCCAATCGCGAAATTACTCCGCATGATCGATGAAATTCTCGATTTTATTCGAGTCTGATCGATGTAGTTAGCAATTTTTCCACGTGTGACCAACAAAATTTGCAATATTCCCATCTCTGTCCAAAGAAATTTGCTATTATTCGAAATGCGATTAATAAAACTCGCAATTGTTCGGTCTTCGATTGACGAAATGTGTGCTTTTTTCGCTGTAAATTGACAAAATACACATTTTTCTTCGACCGAGTAGCAATATTCGTGATTTTTGTATTAACATTGACGAAATCTGCATTTTTTTATGTGGCAAGATAAAACTCGCGATTTTTTTCTTTTGATAAACTGACAAAAACACTATTTTTCCGCAGCTGATCAACGACATTTGCAATATTTCCCCGCGTCATCACTTAATTCGTGATTTTCCCGAGTCTTATCAGCAAAATTTGCTTTTTTTTTTTTTTTGTCTCTGATCGACAAAGTTTGCGATTCTTTGTGCCTTATTGACGAAATTCGCTTTTTTTTTCATGCGATAAACCAAGAAAATAAGCTATTTTTCCATTCGATGATAATTTGCAATTTTTTCGAGGAACAACAACATTTATGATTTTTTTCTTGCTTGATCAACGAAATGTGTGAGTTTTCGCGTCCATCCGACAAAATCCGCGATTTTTTCGTGCCCAATCGAAAAAATTTGCTACTCCCCCCCCCCCCCCCTCGAGTCTCATGAGCAAAATTCGCGATTTTTCCCTCTCTGATGAACAAAACTGATGACTTTTCTGATCCTCATCGATAAAATTTGACTTTTTTTGCATTTGATCAATGGAATTCATGATTTTTCCGTGCCGATAAACGAAATTTGTGGTTCTTAAATGACGAAATTTTATATTTTCCCGCAGTAAATTGACAAAATTTAGTATTTTTTTTTGTGTGATTTATGTACAAAAATTGCAATTTTTTCCAGTTGTAAATTGACGAAATTCGCTGGCCACATATTAACACATCGCGGGCCACAGGTTGTACATCCCTAGTTTACAGATATTTCATATTAAATTTGAATTAATTTATTTGTAATACACTTATAAATATTTTCTATTAAAAAATTTACATTTCTACTAAATTTTATCAAATAAATGAGTCTTTATAACTGCTGATGCATCTGTGAAGGCATTATGTCTGAAATTGAAATTATAAATATTCATAAGAATACATTAAATTAGACTGTAAAGTTGTGGTTTGGAATTCGATGTTGCGTAGCTCTACATATACGGGTCATTCCATGTCAATTCAACCAGACCTTGTAATCCGACCCTCAGGGATTTTGATGAAACTTTGTGTACACACTAATTCTATCGTGAAATGATTCCATCAGAAATATTTCCTTCCTAGACCTCATAGTTTGTGAGATATGGGGGGTCCAATTCTTGGGGTTTTCTCAAATCGCACATTTCTGAGTCTGTATTTTGAGATTGCAGTTCCATCTTCAAAAAATTGTCTCTCTGGATCTAAAACATGAAACATCTCAAAAATTTCACTGTAAGAATATAAATAGATGCAGATTTTAATAAAAAAATATTTAAAAAATTTACTTGTAATTTTTAGGATAAAAAAAATTAGCCAAAGTTGACAGTTATGGTTATTTTTCCAAATTTTTGTGACTTCACAAAAAAGGCTGTACACAAAAAGGCAAATTAAATTTTTAATTTCTTTTTGTTTTAAATAAAAGTTTACACTTTGGGCTTTATATGTATGAAATAAAAATGATGTGTTTCGCATGGCTTATGCAAAAATTTTGGGTACTTTCCAATTAGCCGGATGAGTGCTTTATTTTTATATATTACATATGCAGTATGCACACAAAAAAGCAAATGAAATTTCCCATTTCTTTTTGTTTTAAATAAAAGTTTACACTTTGGGCTTTCAATCTATGAAATAAAAATGATGTCTTTCGCATGGCTTATGCAAAAATTTTGGGTACTTTCCAATTAGCCGGATGCGTGTTTTATTTTTACATATGTACAGATCTATATAAATACAGATGTATGATACATGTACATATGTATGTATATATACAGTATATTGATATATATATGTATAACACTGGTGCCCGTCTAACCGAAAAGTACCAAATTTTGCCTCGTTTTGAAAATCTGCACCAATTAAGGGGGGGGGGGAATCTGGCTAAGTTTAGCTGTGGTACTTAAATAATTACTGGAGTTTCTATGAGTTACTGAATGTAATGTTATTGGATACAAAAACAAACTGGAAATTTCATTTGCTTTTTTGTGTAGAGACTTTTTCATAAACTCACAAAATTTCGTAAAAATATTCATAACTTTCAATTTTGGTTTACTTTTTCGGCCCTATATAAATGTCTATTAATTTCCCTAATTGCTTTTTTTCACTTGCTTTTAATGCCGCTTAAATGGTTCTCCACATTTATATAATTCATACTTCATTAAGAGCGAAATTCTGTGATGCTCACATATATTAATCAAACTGTTTTCACTTAATTTTTTGTTTTATAAATGCAATAGTCCTAACTAATAAAAGTTCTTTTTCTGAATCACAGAGATTATCAATGTAGTCTATTTCTCTGTTATTTGTGTAGCTAGTTTTGTGACATTCTAAACCATTTAATATTACAATACTGCAAGCCTGAAGACTAGTAGAAGGTTTAATATCAGGCTCCATATTACAACAATAAAACAAAAAAGTATTTATACATATCACAAACTATAAAATATGTAACAATCAGAACATATTTTTAGTAGCACAGTAAAAGTTAAATCATTCTTCTATGATAAGAAACAACAGAATGACAATAATTTGATTAACTTGATTTCAAAACATCTGCTCTCATACTAACGAACATTACCCTGCCTTTATCAGAAGGTGTTTATACAAGGCAGGTGCAATTAAATCTTTCAGACTATAGAAACAAATTTAAGTTCTGTTAAATATTTGTGTATTTAAACTTGCCAATATAAATATTTAAACTGATTAAAATTAACCAAGGAAAGGAAATACAAGGTTTTGAACATTTTTTAAACACAAATAATTAATATATAAGCATTCGAAAGAAAGAATGGAAATGCGAGGAGAAAAATTTTTCTATTTTATACTGTACAAAAAAAAAAAAAAAAAAAAAAAAAAAAAAAAAAATCTGTTTTGAGTTTAATTATTGAAAATAAAAGTAAGAGATTCTTTAGATTATCAAAAAATGCCCATTATTAAATACCGAAATGAAATATATATGGACCATTCACTAAATTTAATGGGGAAACATATTACAGTCAGATTTTTTTTTAATCAGAAAAAACAAAGCCTAAACTTTACTTTGAGAATTAAAAAAAAACATGCATCAAATAACATTAAATTCAATAACTCATAGTAATTCCAGTAATTATTTAAGTACCACAGCTAAACTTAGATTTTTTTTTTCCTCTTAATTGGTGCAGATTCTCAAAACAAGGCAAAATTTGGTACTTTTCGGTTAGACGGGCACCAGTGTTATACATATATATATATCAATATACTGTATATATACATACATATGTACATGTATAATATATCTGCATTTATATAGATCTATACATATGTACATATGTAAAAATAAAACACGCATCCGGCTAATTGGAAAGTACTCAAAATTTTTTCATAAGCCATGCGAAATACATCATTTTTATTTCATAGATAGAAAGCCCAAAATGTAAACTTTTATTTAAAACAAAAAGGAATTGGAAATTTCATTTGCTTTTTTGTGTGCATATGTAATATGTAAAAATAAATTACTTATCCGGCTAATTGGAAAGTACTCAAAATTTTTGCATAAGCCATGCGAAACACATCATTTTTATTTCATAGGTAGAAAGCCCAAAGTGTAAACTTTTATTTAAAACAAAAAGAAATGGTAAATTTCATTTGCTTTTTTGTGTGCATATGTAATATATAAAAAAAAAAGCACTCATCCGGCTAATTGGAAAGTACCCAAAATTTTTGCATAAGCCATGCGAAACACATCATTTTTATTTCATAGATAGAAAGCCCAAAGTGTAAACTTTTATTTAAAACAAAAAGAAATGGGAAATTTAATTTGCCTTTTTGTGTACAGCCTTTTTCGTGAAGTCACAAAAATTTGGAAAAATAACCATAACTCCCAACTTTGGCTGACTTTTTTTATCCTAAATATTACAAATAATTTTTTTAAATATTTTTTATTAAAATCTGCATCTTTTTATCTTCTTACAGTGATATTTTTAGGATGATTCATGTTTTAGATCGATAGAAACAATTTTTTGAAGATGGAACTGCAATCTCAGAATACAGACTCAGAAATGTGCGATTTGAGAAAAACCTAAGAATTGGACCCCCCATATCTCACAAACTATGAGGTCTGGGAAGGAAAATTTTCTGATGGAATCATTTCATGATAGAATTAATGTGCACACAAAGTTTCATCCAAATCCCTGTGGGTCGGGTTACAAATGGGGGAAAAATTGGTTGAATTGACATGGAATGACCCATACCAAACATTTTAAAGATTATATGAAACAATAACTAAATGTTACACATAAAAATGAAATTTTCCTTACATACTTCTATTTCTTCAGAAATTGACAATAGCTTATGTGTATTTAATAATTGAAATTATCTTGTTGTAATAAAACTTGTTGAATTAAAATTTTGAAAAGCTCATTGTTATTTTAAAGTAGTGATGCACAACCTTTTTGCCAGAAAATCGTTTGCCACCAGAATATTTGAAAAGTGACGTTTGTTTTCTTTCATAGCAAAGTTTCTGTCATTATTATATGGAAAGTTACTCTGCATAAAATTACTGGTATCAGTTTGGCCTGCGGGCCACAGGTTGTGCACCCCTATTTTAAAGAATGTATACTCATACATTAACTAATGCAAAGTTATTCATAAATCTGTTTTATTCAAAAGAATTGCTGTTTTTATTAAATGACTTTATGTGTGGCTTCAAATAAACATTTATGAGCAATAAAAATAAGACTTGTATATTAATATCCTTTAAAATTAATTAAGTAATAAATTATGATACTAACTATGCAACTATTGTCCTTTTTAATTATATAAAGCAGTAATAAAGAAAAAAACTGTGTGTGTGGGGGGGGAGGGTAAAGTCAGTGTAAACTAGAGAAAGCATTTTGTATGGTCTTTTAAAAGTTAGCTGATATATTTATAATTTTGACTGCAAATCAATACGTATTATTTCAATATTAACGTGTTCATTTTTGAGAAATTGGGTTATACTGAATTCTACCTCAATTAAGTCTTTAAAACTAACTAAAAAAACACCAATTTTGTCCAATAAAAGCTGGTTAAAACAAATAAAAGCCACCGGCATGGCTTTTTTGCAATCCTGGTTATAATTGGTTCAAACGGCTATTGCCAAAAGTTTTAATACTTTAACAATTAGACAATTGTTGTTCTATAAAATAATTTGTTACATCTTAAAATGCATTAACTTTACACACTTCAACATACTCAATTATTTCATGAAGTAATTAGGTATTTTATGAAGTAACATAATCACTTTAATGGTAACTAATACATTTTTGTAAACATCCTGTATAATACTGTATTTTTTTACAGATGAACCAAGTAAACCTGGCCGACTACAAGCTACTGGTTAAAAGGCTACAAATTACTGATAACAAATGGACAGCTCCAGAATATGATGGAGGCGCTTCTATCACTGGTAGTGTCATCGAGAAGAGAATGGAGGCATAAAGTGTGCGTCTCAAAAGTAAAATCTCAGTTTTAAATTTTTAAACGAATAACTTTATTTATTTGTTTTAATTTTAATGTTCTAACATATACTATAAATTAGCGATGCACAACCTTTTTGCCAGAAAATCGTTTGACACCAGAATATTTCAAAAGCGACGTTTGTTTTCTTTCATAGCAAAGTTTCTGTCATTATTATAAGGAAAATTATTCTGCATAAAATTACTGGTAAAATTACTTTGGCCCGCGGGCCACAGGTTGTGCACCCCTATTATAAATAATAAGTATTTTTGATTTAAAAAAAAAAGAATTCTAAAATTGAGAAATATTAAAATGATTTGTCAATTTAACTCTAGTGACCACGTGGGTCATTTGTGAACAGAATAGTTGAGGCAGATATGAACAGTTCATAAGTGTCTCAATAATCATTCTGTGATTCTTTCAGTTCACTTCACGTGAAATAATGTCATATCTAATATTGTCTCCCCCCCTCCTTCCTCTTTCAAAAGTAAAAGAAGTTAAATTTGGGTGTGTGCTTGTAATTGAGTTTATTTTTTTTTTAATCATTATAAAATCCTTTATCATTATTTTAGAATAGAAGGGAAATACAAAGATACTCGAGGGATACAAGTATACCCATACAAGGTATATATATCCTATACAAGGATACTAGAAGCAGGGTTGCAAAAAAGCCGGCTAAAATTAAAAAAAGCCAGGCCGGTTGGCTTTTATTGATTTTAGCCGGCTTTTTTTGGCCAAAATTGGCCTGTTTTGGCCATAATTGGCTTTTATACAGTGAAGCCTTTTTATTATAAGCAACACATTTTTAAGTGTCTTTTAACTAATTTCAATGATGCTTAATTTACTTTGAGTTTAATAAATTTATTTATTAATATGAAAAATTGGGATTTTAATTATGATTCATTATGAAAAATTGGGTTATAGCCCAAATTTTCAATAATGAAGACATTAATACTAGAATAACACATTGATGGAGTTGCTAGTGGTTTATAGTCAGAATTGCAAATATGTCAGCTAAATTATAAAATGGCCATACCAAGTGCTTTTTCTGATTTACATTGACCTTTAATCCTACCTTTGTTTTTCCATTTTACTGCTTTATAAAATTAAAGGTTACTTAGTTACATGTTTTATTACTTAACTAATTTTAAGAGTTATTAAAATGTCATGTTTTATTCGCTATAAACATTTAAAATCATACATATAAAAAAACACCATTTCTCACTATTGAAAATAGTATTTCGAATTATGCAGATTTCATAATATATTATATTTCACTATTTATTTCAGTATTCTCAATTAGCATATGCATGAATATATTCAGTCATGCAAGTGGGCATATATGCACTTTTAAATAACAAAGACCTATTCAAAATTTTAATTCAACAAATTTTATTTGAACATTTTTTGTTGTTTAATTTTATGTAATTATGTATTAAACTTTCCTCAAATATTGAATCCTTCCTAATTTCTCTTTCAACATTGTTCATTTTATGACTTAATCTTTACATACTGACCTGTAACAATGTTTCCATGAATGCTTTGATGTGTTTCATTTTGTTAGTGTTTATTCTAGGCCATTTTTGAAGGGTGCAGCACCCTGCCCTTTTTAAAAGTAGTAAAATGCACCTCTGATTTTACCCAGAGATTTTTGATAAATATTTTTTTATTCCATAGTATTTCTAAATTTGTGTGCCCAAAAATGATAGAATTTTTTCATTTCTTTAAGAAAAAGAACATGAAACTATTCCATCATGTTTTAATTTAATTGTATTTCTAATTTTTATATCAAAAAATCATTCAAAATTCATGTTACTTGATTTATCATATTTAAAAATTATGTATTTTGCTGCTTTCTTTTTTCCCTTTCTAAAAACAATAACATTTTTTTTCTTGCAAAAGTGCCCTTTTATGATGCAGTAGTGCCCTTTTTAGTGAATAGCACCATGCCCTTTTTATATCTATAGGTAACACTAATTTTGTCATAATTCCATTAAATGTAATTCTTAAGAATGTGTAATATATGTAGAACTATGAAATGTAGAAGTTTAAAACACATTTTTTTGAGTATATTTTCTTTTCTCCAAGATTTATATTTTTCAGACATAATGCCTTCACAGTTGAGTCCTAGCAGTTATAAAGACTTATTTATTTGAAAAATTAAATAGAAATTTATAACTTTTTTAGTAGTAAATTATTAAAAATGTATTAAAAATAAATCAATCCAAATTTAATATGGATTCAATACAAATTAACACTTTAAAAATAAAAGCCGGCTTTTTTCAATTTTAGCCGGCTTTTTTTAAGTGGATAAAACCAAAAAAAGCCGGCCGGCTTTTTTTGGCCCGGCTAAAAGCCGGCAACCCTGACTAGAAGGGAAATACAAGGATAAGAATCTTTTGTACTTTGGCAGATTTTTGATAAATATTATCTAAATTCTCCTAAGCAAAATTTAAAGGCTTTATTTTTTTCAAATGTACATCTTAATTTTATTTTATTCCGACAATATTTAATTAGTCATATAATCCTCCCTTTTCCCAATCTACTTATTTTCGTCTTATAATCTTGTGCTTAAATCTATCACTGCAGAACTAGAATTTTGTTTATAGTAAATTTAACACATAGTGTAACTAATGATCATGACAACAAATAAAAAACAGAATGTAAAGCATATCAAATATTTTCCCTTGTGTTCGCAACTACCCTGCTGTTGGGGCACTTGTGAGAGCAATTCATTGAATTTATAAAGTTATTAAAAAAAAAGAAGAGCTAACTATAAAGATGATTTTATAAAAAATTACCTTGTTTAAAAAAAAAGGGGTTCTGTTTACTGTATTCAGTATTTTTAGTTTTCAGAAATTAACCAGTAATAAAAAAAAGCTATGTTTATGTGAACTGTTCACATGTGTTAAAGTCTCTCCTTCATGTATTCAAAGGCAATACACACATTAGGCTATTTTTTTTTTTTTTTTTTTTGTTTAATCCAGTTCCTAAGGTGGTCAGTGGGCTGCCGTAGGTATAATGGTTGTTTTCATATGAAGAAATCTGTGTCAGCTTAAACAATGGGTAATTGTAAAAAAAAAAAAAAAAAAGTAGTAATAGCAGTATTACTACCATAGAACTAAATTTTGACCAATTTGGTCATATAACACTAAATTTGGCAACCTAATAAATTGCCAAACCAATATATAAAACCAATTTAGCTGGTTAATTTGGTGAAATTTTCTATCTTTTAATGCATTTTTGAAAAATGTATATTTTTGTGAATGTTACAATAATGAAAACATGATTTTTACATTTATATTTAATTCATAATAATCTGTTTTTTTTTTTTTTTTTTTTTTTTTTTTTTTCCCGTATGTAGATTTGTAATGTTGCAAATAAGTTTTTACCTACTTCCTAATATGTTAAAATAAAAAATTATGCAGAAAAATGTTTCTAATGACGATATAGCATTTTAATATTGTTACAAATAATTATTAATTTTAAGGCATTTACATTCAGTTAGTTATAATTCGAAATATTAGGTGTTGCATTGAAATCATTGTAGCGACAAGTCATCACAGCATCAATTTGTTCGTGGGAAGTTTTATTTCCAGCCTTCCCCCCCCCCCCCCCCAAAAAAAAAAAAATCTCCCCATTAAGCAGGTGGCACAATGCGCAATATTATTAATCTAAATATCTTTTCGTTAACTTTAAAAAATTGACTGTGAATTACAGGTCGGCAAATTAGATACTCTACCGTATAATATTTTTTAGAATATTGTATTGTTTTTAATTTCTCAAAAATTAAAATCAATTACAAATACCACTACAGATCTGCCAACTATTGCAGTTAAATTATATTTTGAATGATTTTTAATGCTCACTACGATAATACAATTTTACTAGCAAAGATGATTTTTTGTCATATCTGAAATACTCTAGATTCTAGAAAGAAAAAAAAAAGGGGGGGGGGCACCAGCTGAAATTTTTCGAAGAGGAATCACTAATTTAAAGAAAGAGTACATTTTTTTCAAAAAGGGCTATTAAAAAAAAAAGGGGGGGGTATGCTTGTTCTTTGTATACGAAAAATATTTGCTATAATTTTCAAAGATCAATTGAATTTCCACAGGCTGCCATGTAAATGTTAAAAAAAAAAAAAAAAAAAAAAAAAAACATTGTGTGCATCAAAGGGGTTTAAAGAGCTGCCAAGCACATAAAATAAATAAATTGGCTGCTTATGGTGCCATCAAAGAATCTTGGTAAAAAATGCTAATTTCATCATACTTGCAAAATGCAGATTTCAACATGGAATCATGATAGAAAAATGGGAATTATGATTCTGCGGAGAGGGAGGGGGTGATATGAATATCATTAAATAATCGGAAAAATTGTGACTTTAGTTGACATCTTCAGAAAAAGTGTGAATTCAGTCAAGATTTAAGGGGGCGGGGTGCAAATTTAGTTAAGATCCTGGGAGGGAGTGCAAATTTAGTCTCGGTTTTGAGAAAATGCATTATTTAGTCGAGATGAAGAAAAAATGCATTATTTAGTCGAGATCTCAATAAAAGATGCAACTTTAGTCACGATCTTGCGAAAACATGCGAATTGGTTGAGATCTCCAAAAAACGTGCAAAATTAGTCGAGATCTGAAAAAAAGAGCGCATTAATTAGTCGAGATCTTGAGAAAAAGTGTTAATTTTATCGAGATCTCAAGAAAACGTGCAAATTGAGTCCAGATCCTGGGAAAAAAATGTGAATTTAGTCAAAATCTTGAGAAAAAGAGCAAATTTAGTCGAGATATCTTGGAAAGAGCACCAATTTATTCGAGATACCTCAGAAAAAGTGCCAATTTAGTCGATCTTGAAAAGAGTGTGAATCTAGTTGAGAGATCTTGTAAAACATACAAATTTAGTTCAGAGTGCAGTGACAGAACTATCTTCAAGTGTCTGCAACAATAATATTATTAAAAAGGTCTGCAAGATGGAATGTATTATATAAATCTATTCTTTGTGCTGCTGTAGTGTTAATTATGGCAACATGTGTGTGTATGTGTAAAATATTTCCATCACGACTTATGAAAAAAAAAGTTTTTCGATAAACTAAAATATTTATTTATGGTACTTTTACTATTTTACTTTTTACAAATTTTCTGCTTAAGCAGAAAATTAGTTACTAAGGGAACATTGGAAAATGCTCTATTTGAAAGAAAAAAATATTATTTTATTATTCTCCAAAATTCTCAATATAACTGTTGATTTATTGCATGATACAAAAGAAGTTGATGTCGATATATTTTTGAAATGGTAGTAAAAAATTGTTCCCTATACAGTACAGAACCATTTATCCGGAATGGTTGAGGTCAGATGCATTCCGAATAACTGGTTTTTCCGGTTAACTGGTTGGGCATTAAAGCAACATCCATTTGATAAGTTTTATGGAATATATGTGGTTGTGGTATTACTTCTAATCTTAAATTAATTATTAGATTACTTGAATTAAGAATAAGATTAAAGTAAGATTAAAAAATAAAATTTGATAGAATGTAATTTATGGGAATGCTTTAGAAACAAAAATTCTTGTTTCCTCTGCATGAAAACAGAAAACATCTAAAGTATAACTAAATACATTTCCATCTCAAATACTAGATGCACTCATCAAATTATACAATTGTTTCAAGCAATATTTATGTAAAATTAGATGTGTATGACATTTTTTTCTACAAAGGTTCCATCATCATAGATTAGAAATATCATTCCGGATAACTGGTTTTACGGTTAACTGGTTTCCGGATAAATGGATCCATACTGTATATGAATTGAAGCACTTTTTAAATCAGGAACTAGAATTTGAAGTTTTATAATAACCCATGCATTAGTTCTTAAGTTAGAGATATTATGGAAACTGAATAATGCATCATATCAGTGCCACCTGTTAAGAGATATACCCCAAAAACTAACCAGCTTCAGTTTATATCAATGCTCTAACTGAATGTAAAGTTTTGTGAAATGTCATGCATTAGTTCTTGAAACAAAACTACCACTTTTTTTTTTTTTAATTAAAAATTTACGGAGTTGACTGATAGACATTATCTAAAAACTTTTAAATTTCATTCCTTGCCTTCCAATGCGTACAAATCCACCGAAAGTCAGAATACCATATTTTCTTGTAAAGATAGAAGAACATAAAAACATATGAAAAAACATGCACTCTCAATGTCTCAAATTGGCTGCATATACACATTGGCTGCAAAACAGACATAAACAATTCAAAAGTGATTAAAACCAACTATAATTGGTTCAAACGGCTATAAGTGGTATATATATAAACGGTTCAAGGTGCTATAAAGCCATTTTACTTTGATATAAAGAACATTAATGTCTATCAGAGATGTTCAGGCCTTTTTGTTTTTGGGCCCAAAGTTTTATATCAGAGCTTAAAAGAATTTTGCCATTTTAAAATTGCTTCAAATGTAATCTACTCATTTAAAAATATTTTACATAGAAATAAAAGGTCAAGTGCAAATTTTATTCATGTACAAAAGGTTCAGTAAAATAAATTACTAACTGTAACATTATAACAAATGAATTATTTTACTATAATTGAAATTAATTTTGGGTTAAACTGGAATGAATTCTAATTCCTTACTTTTTTGTTACTTGTTTTATTAGGATGCTCATAACAATTATATATTAAAAATAACTGCTGTATTTGCTGTTCATCTGGAATAACTGAGATTGTTACTATACTCAATTTCTGTTTATTGTGTATACTTTTATGTAATATTTATTCTTACCTTCTTTTTAAATAGGACATGCTTGGCTATTAATCTGGAAAAAGACAAAATCGAAAAAACGATTTACAAGATGCAAAATCAACCTTAGCGATAAATTCTGTTACTACAAATCTGTGAAAAAATTAATTTTTTATTTGTTGTTTCTTAATTTGTTATTTAAATTTGTTACTTCTAAGAATACTGTGTTGAAGTATATTAAATAAATTTGTAAAAATTCATGTTTTCTTTTTATTTATTGAATGATAATTTATAAAACAGAACCATTGTAATAATTTCATCTTCGAACACTCCCAAGTTTAATCAATTTTCACCGAAATCTCGTAAACAATATAGTATGTATTATTTGTATACACAAGATCAAGAACCGTGGGACATGGGTGCAAGACCTTCAATTTCAGGACTGATTTCAGTGTTGAAGAGATTTTTGACTGACTCAAAATTCTACCTTATATATTTAAATAATAGTGGTTCTACCATCAAGAACATTTAATCACTTTCTTTTATTGTAAGAGACCAATTTTTAGGTATAATACAAGACTTAGAAATCTTTTAACCCTTTTGCATTTAGTTATTTCTAATGCTCAGAAAAGATTTCAGTCTCGACTTAGATGGATTTCTTGCACCGATGTGTGTGGGATTATGAATCATTGTTAAATCAAAAATGGACTATTTTTGTTTCATGTAGTATTTAGTAAATATATGATACATAAAAATCGAAATAATAAAGTAGCATTTGTGTATCATAAAAAAGCTGCTCTCTATTATTAAGGGGCTTGGAAGGGAGGAGAGGGAGCAATAGCAGTACAGCTAATAAACTGATATTACTAATCATAATTTTTCTGATCCATTCAGGAGTCGATGCAGGTTTTTATTCTTGGGGCTCATTTTATGAAAAAGAAAAGTTATTTTTGTGAAAATAACATTTTGTAATGGAAGTTGACTGTTATTTGATCAAGGAATTTAAAAACTAAATATATATATTTTTAAAAATTCCTTTGCTAAGTTTTTGAAAATTATGACATGTTTTTGTGTACAAATTAGATTTTAAAACAGTATTTATGAAAATGGCATAAAAGAATTTTGTGAAAGGATCTGTTTTATTAAAATTATTTTGTGAAGAAGCCTATTTTATTAAATATATTTTTGTGGAACCCAAATTTTGCCTGGATGAACCCCTGTAATTTAATATTAAAGTAACTAGTTTTCTATTTTCATTTTACATATTAGACTTTTATCTAAACACATGAGGGTTTGTTATCTTACCAGTTTTTAAATGCTCCACCACTCTCACTATTAAAGTGTGTGATGGTAAATTTTGGAAAGCTAAAAATTGTATTTTAACATAAATTATTAATGCAACAACACCAAAAGTGAGAACCTTGTAATTGAATAAAAATACAATTTACTATAGGAAACGAGTGAGAATGCTCTCCTTTAATAAAATTAAACTTTTATTTAAAAAAAAAAAAAACTACAAACTGCCTGCTAAGAGTACCTGAAATCCTTGGAAAATTAGGTTTTGAATATACAAGTTTTATAATATGCATAAGTTATGAATGTTTTATTCAAATATTGCGAAAACATAAGTACTCCTGTGAAAATTAATTTTTGTTGTTTATTAGTGTTGTGAATTACCTATATTCCTCTTTTAAATCTATTATGGATTTTCAGTTGGTATATATAGCGATCCCCATTAAAGATTTTATTTTAAAAACCTCATAACCCCCCCCCCCCGAGTCCAAAAGAGAATGGGGTATTACTGGATAACTGTATGGAAATTTATATTAATTTCACTGAATAATCCTTTTTGTAATTTTAGAGACAATCCTTTTTCTTTAACAAGGTATCCTAATGTATGTGTTTTGTTATTTTATGGGCAATTGCCCCTTTTTTCCATGGCCAGAATTTGTATTATTTTACGGGCAATGTCCCTTTTCTCAGAGATATCTTCGTATTACAGTAGACTCCCTCAAATCCGCACTCCTAAAATCCGCAACTCTCTAAAACCCACACATAATTTACGGATGTAAACAATGAAACATTTAGTTCAGATATAGGTGCAAAATTTGACTTTTTTATTTTTATATCAATTCCATATGTATTTTAATTTGTAATTTTCATTAACGTTACTCAATTCATGTGTTTTCATGAAGAAAGAATAAATTTAATTTTGAAAAAAATAAGATATTGCTGATATCACTGGTAATCACAATTTTTTTACCAAAGATATTTATGCATTAACCAAACTTTTTTGGTTATTAAGTCTGGTTAGACCTGAAATAAAACTTTCTTATATTATGATTTTAATGTGAATTAGTAATGTATCTTTATAAACCAAATATCATAGGAAAAATGCATCTTATCTTTTTATTTTATTGCTTATTAACTTGACCTTTGCTTTTAATATTCATGTTAAAAATTAGCTAAATTTTTTTATTTTTGTTTATTACTTATTTTAATATTTTATTATATTACAAGTATTCATTATAGTTTCAATTTCACTGTTAATTACATTTAAATTATTATTTAAAAAATGTAAACTAAGCAATGACCAGAAATGTGCAAAATTCTAAAATCCGCAAAACCCCTGGTCCCAAGCTGTGCGGATTTAAGGGAGTCTACTATATTTTTACGGTTAATGCACCTTTTTTTACGGGCATCTTGCCATTATAGTTTTACGGCCAATGCCCCTTTTTTGACGGGCATCCTGGCATTATAGTTTTGCGGGCAATGCCCTTTTTTTCACGGGCAACTTGGCATTGTATTTTTACGGACAATACTACTTTTTTTACGGGCTAGTTATGCATTTGCTAAAATGTAAAATTACGGGTGATTTTTGGATTTACGGTCAAAATATTTTTTTACGGATACTGTCCGGAATCTCTGCTGCCGGCTTTTGTCCGTAATTTTACGTAGATTTTTTTTACAGTGCATGGTATAGTCGGATTTAAGAGTGATATAATTAGTTTGAAATTCAAAATATTTCACTTGGGATTTGGAAATAATAATTAGTTACGTAACATAACAGTGATTTTTACGGGTAAATATCAACTTTTTAACACGAAAATCATGCAATCGTTGGATACATATTCTATCCCGCGTATCTGTAATCAAATTTTATTTTTTGATGTTGAAATGAGCACTCTTCGAAATCTACCTCCGCCTATAGGCCAAGCCGACAGGGATTTTTTCCTGTGCGCTTTTTCCGCCTACCCTCAAAAAATAACTCGCAAAATTTCAGAAAACTTTAGAATCAGTTAGACTTTGATATAAACTAGGCTCGATAATGTTAAACCAATAAGCATATTTTTTCGTTTAAATTTAAATATTTTAAAAGTATTTTTATTTTATTTTATGTATAGGATAGCTAAGCTTGATCTTTAATATCTGGCTGCTTTAAGGATGCATTTCGATTCAAACTGCATATTTTCCAATTTATTTTTAAATTCATTTTTGCTCTCAAATGCATCAAACTGACAAATTGTCTTACTTAGAAAGTACACAAGGTTCCGTGCCGTGGTTGTCGATTCTTTGATAAATGCAGAAAATATTGCAATAAAAGCAATCAAAAACAGCACCATGAACTAATTTTTTCGAAACAGGAGCTTTGGGGATGAAAAAAAGGGTCCTAGTGAGAAGGTAATTGTTTATAAATCAAATTGTAATGAACTGGGAGTAAATGACATCACACGACACTTTATACGTCTCTTCAAAAATCCCCCCAGCAAGTTTTATGTTTCCACTTTTAAAAATGTGTCTGAAATTGTATCGGAAAATTTCGAGCTATTGAAGGTGGAAAAGCGTTTTTTCGAATACACCCTTAACTTTTCGAATTTCGGAATACATTTTTTTTTAACTTTTACATCTGGAACCGGTTTTGAAACTGAAAATACCTTTTTAAAAAATTCTGCAAAAATTAAAAAACAGCCTTATTAAAATTCAAGTTCCGCTATCCAATGAAAAAAATAGCAAAAAAAACTGGAAAATATTTAAATTTAAACGAGAAATTCGAAGAAAACAGCCGTAAAGGATACTGGTCACTCAGCTTTGAAATTCACCTCCGTAATGTTAAGTCTATGGACGTTTGATTCCATTCATATATTTAAAGGATCTGTTGGAGAAATTAATATTTTTAATTCCTTTTCCTGCATACTCTTTTTAAAGGTTGCCTCTCTTTTTCTTAATTTTCAAAATCTATGCTGAATATAATATTTTATGTGTTAAAAACTGATTTACTGCACGTAAGATTTTAACATTTCATATAACATTAAAAAGTAAAATCCGACTTATAACGCACATTTTTAATATATAAAAAAGATCAAATTTTGTGGGCACGCGGTTTACGCCTAGCATTAAAATGATAGTTTAACAACAATGATAGGGTGATAATAAAAAATCAGCTTTAATAATTAATAAACTTTTATAGGTAACAGCTATAATAATTTTAGTTTGTATGAGTTGATTCAATTAAAATTTTGTAAATAAATATATATATATATTTAAATATTTAATGCTGCGTATGTCGTATGTTTTATTTTCATTTATATATTAATTTTTAAATTAAACAGTAATTTTTAAAATTAACAGTTTTTGTAAACAGTAACAATTTTATTATAAATAAAAAGAGAAAATAAATTTCTTTATGTATTTTTATAGGTAAAACATTTTTAATGATTGTTTAATTTTAAAAAGATTCTTAAAAGAAAAAGTACAAATAAAAAATAAAATGTATTGTTATCGCTGTCAAAAGATGAATATTTATTTAAATTATTTATGAAACAAGTCTAAAGTGTTTCTTCTTTCTTTCTTTTCTTTTTTTTTTCTTTTTGATAAAGGCGTATTTTAAAAATCAACGTATTTTCCACATTGCTTCCATCTACAGTTCAGAGAATATACTGTTTACTATTATTGGAAAGCTTTCGATTATTTTCTTTTTACGTTAAAAATAATGGTATAACAGAGGAAGTTCTTTGAGAGAAAATGTCGCCAGAATCAATGGGTAATTTGAACCACAAAATGCCAGATAACAACGTGCACCTAATCATACATGTGTGAATACCCCCAAGGTAGGAACTTTGCTTGCCTTTGTGCTTCCTCACACTGTACCCTGAGAGAGGGGCCTCTCAACAAGCGTCTAGGGACAGCACTATCACAGAATGCACAGAGCACAAGTTTCGCTTTCAAGAAGCGAAAACCATTTTTCACGGGGGAGAAAAGTGATTTTATTGAATGCGTTGGCTTCAGCGGTGGTAGTGCAGTCAACGCGATGCGAACGAAATGAATCCCTTTCGTTGGTTTCGAATACTTAAAACATTCGTTTAAAAGCTGTTCAAATGTGTTAAAAAGCCCTACAGATTAATAAATAATAGATAAAGAGTTATCAGAATATAGATTTATGGATTTTGAAAACATTTCAGAAATTATTTAATAGTTTCTGCAATTTTTCCCCGCCTTCATTATTACTTGAAAATTAATTTTTAATTACTTTACTTTTTCATTTGTTCAATTTGTATTGCGACGTGGTCAAGGACTTTTTTAATGGGCTTAAAAAAACTATAATTTAGGACTATCATAAATTTGTATTAGTACAAAATATGTAAATTACCAAAATAAGAGGCAGAAAAAAGTTTAGATCATTTTCCGTTTTAAAGTATTGATTTATAAATTAAAATTTCTTAGTAAGGGTAATTCTCAAAATATGGAAATAGACATGTATTATAGGGATTACCTGATATTTACAGGATTAATATGATAATACGAATCCCCTAAAAATAATAAGAACATAATATCAGTAGTACATCATGCGTGTCATAATATTAATTTACGTTAAAAAGTATTCTAAATAAAATGAATAATTACTGTTATTATTATCATGCATCTTGAATTATAAATCTATTTTTCCTATCACTTTCGTGTGTTGAAAATTAGATTAAATGTAAAAATTAAAAAAACCCTCCCTCTTTTTTTTTTTTAAATTTATTTTCTATGGTAAAATGTGAAAAGCTGTTTAATTTCTAAGTAATTAAATAAAAATACTAGCTATTTTCATGCATTTACTAATGAAAACAGTTTTGAGGACGGGTCAGAAATTTGTGATTATGGATTTAATATATAATAAACTTTTCTGTAAACATTTTCATAGGAGGGGGCATATAATATTTTTTTTCTTTATTCCATTTTAAATATGAATATTTATTTGTTTATGCATGTTATCTAATCCTTTGAAAATGTAGAACTAGCTGTGCATATTGCAATTAAGAGTGCTCCTAAATCGAAAAATGCAATTTTATCACATAAGTTTTAATTTATTTTTGTTCGGAAATAAATGAAATTAACAAGTGTTGTTCAAAAACTATCTAATCGCACTATATATATATATATATATATATATATATATATATATATTTTTTTTTTTTTTTTTTTTTTTTTTTTTTTTTTTTTGTGAGAGAGAAAGAGAGAAAGAGGGAGGGGGCAAACGCAATAGATCCTTTAGAAAAGTGTCAAAATGGACATTTTGAACCGAATTTTTGCGAAAATAGCCTTAAAAATGGAAAATGAATGGAAAACAGTTCTATAAAAAACATTAATGATAATAATTAACATAAATGTTTGATATTCACATGTCGGTGATGGTATCATGAAATATCACGAACTCAATTTTGATGCATTAGGAAAGCTCTTATTAATCTATAGTTATAGCAATTTATTGGGATTTAATGAAATTTTCTCATATAAAGCTTAGTTAAACTAATAAAATTAAGGTACTGCAGATCTGGATAAAAATATTTCCTACAATTTACAATAAATGATAAGCTGTGATATAAGTAGATATAAGGAAAAAAAATCACATTTATTCATGGAATGAATTTATGTCTTATTAAAATAACCAATGAATGCATTGAAAAAAGGGGGGGGGGCGGCTGAAATCAGGCAATAGCCTGATTTCAGCAGAGTTTGATTTCTATGTGTCTCCCCCCCCCCCCACATCTCCTCCCCACACACACTTCCATTGTGTCTTTATACAAATTAAAACAGCCGGATGGAATAAATACAGATTACTTTTAAAGTTTGAACTATCAAATATTCAAAAACTTATAAAACAGTTCATGTTATATATATTTATGATAACGTAGGGTGAGAGGAACAATACTACATCACGTTAAAAATGCAAATGAGTATTGTTCCAAAACAAGCTGATTTTACTATCACATTAGTTATGGAAAACATTTGAGTTGAATTACCAAACATGTTTTGTGCATGTTCTTAAAATAATTTTACGTTTTATATTAAATTATTATGAATAAGCACATAATTTCATCATATGAGAAATTTCATTTTAATTTATCGCATGATTTTCTTTTAACTATCAACAATTAAAAAATAAAAAATAAAGAAATGAGAAAGTATTTTTAGAATAAAACTATACATCTAAATGTTTAGTTATTAATTTCCATGGGGATCTGAAATTACTTATATTTTACCATTATGTTATAGATAATAGACATAAATAAATCTATCGCTCTATAACTTTTTAAAATAATAATAATAATAACAATAATAAATAATTAATTAAATAAATTATTAAAAAAGAGAAAGAAAGGGAAAGAAATAAAGAAAAAACAATCTTTTAAACAATCTTTATAAGTCATAAACTCATTTTGAGTGTAAATGCTTCATTCTCGAAACACAAGCTTGCCGAAAAGATAACAGGTTTCGAAACTTTTATAACATAAAAATTAAAGCTTCACAATATTAGCAAAGGGTTTCATAGCACATTAATACTTGAGTAACGAAAACTTTAACATTATGTAGAAAGAAAGTAGCATAAACTGTAAAACTATTTGCACAGAATATGCACACACTAACGGTCGTATTCATAAAGAACTTCGACCGAGAGTTAAACCACAGGTCCAGTAACTCCGAGTTGGGATTTTTAACCGAGAGTTGAAAACTCGTATTCGCCATCGACTTCGGATGAAAAGTTACCGAACCCAGAGAAAGAAGTATGCCTATTGGTTTAAAAATTCCCGTCTTTTTCGGTTTCGCGTCGCGACATTATTTTTGTTTTGTATGAAAAGCGTTTAAAAAAAGGGGGGTGGAGGGGTTCAAAAAGAAGGAAAAACCAAGATTCAATGCGATTTTTTTTCTCTACAAAATATACGGAGGAAATTAAAACTTGCAGCCACTAGATATGGAAATTTAATTTATTGAAAGTTTTAATATTACTTTTTTTTCTTTTTTCAATTGATAAATGAGTTAGGTAAATGATATGAATCGTGTAACGGCTAAAAAAAATTAGTTATTTAGTATTTTTTCATTAGTTAGTATTTTTTTTTTTTTTTTTTTAAATAATTTTTACATATTTGCTTAAAAGTGGAATTTCATTTGGATAAAAACTAATGAAATTTGACTTGAATAAAAACTAAAATTTTATTCCAACAGTTATTATGTTTTGATTTCCATTATTAATAGCTTTAATTAGTAATTAAGTAATTTCTAATAAGGAAAATATTAAAATAGAAAAAAAAGGAAAAAATGAAAAAGGTAGCCTGTATATCAGTATAGATGTTATCCAAATCCAAATGTAATAATTTTATTGTTTGGATTTTCAGCTAAAACGGTTAATTTTAATTGAGCTAGATAGCTATTAATATTCCAAATAGACTGGAAAAAAGTAGTGAAATAATATTAAGAGAACTGCAGAAAAAGATGAGCTGGAGATTCTGGCACTGCCCCGGCATTAGGGACCAGGCCGCAGAGGCACGACACATGGGCGCATATAGTTATCAATTCCGATTGATTGATCAACCTTTTTCATTTAACTAATAGTTAAATAAATTTCCACACTTCTTGTAACTTTAAACTGTATACAGTGCGATATTTTATAAGAAGTTATTTTAAGGAAAAGAAAAATTTTAAACCTTTTAAAATTACTAGCATATGAATTTCCATTCAACACACAGAATCGAATAAGTCCTTTTAAAAACAATGATAAATGAATTCCGAACACTAACCTGTCAAATAAATGTGAATATTACAGAAAGTTGATTTTTCATCGACCAGTTTTTAGAGCCCCCCCCCCCTTCTCTACTCTTTGTTTATGAGAATTGTCATTCTCAGATACAAGATCAAATTTGATTTCATAAAAAAGGAAAAAAGAGAGAGAGAGAATCAAATGAGTTAAGCTCATTTGATTCTCTTCGACTATTTTTTTTTTTTTTTTTTTTTTTTTGCTAAATTAGTGTTAAATAAATAATTGTGAAATATTATTACATGCACGCACGCACCTGTTTTTGGATCCAGTATTCCATTTGAGAGAACGTATTTACTTCTCAAAGTAAATTATAAAAAATCATATTTTATTTTGTATATTTTTTCTAGCTTTATTATTTTATATTTTTTACTCATTTAAATATCATTTAATTAGATGTAATAAGAATTTTATTTAGTATAGGAAGAAAAGAGATTTATATATATATATATTATGATTGATTAATGAAAGATTTCTAGACTAGATTGGTAAAGTAATGATAGCAATCTATCAAAACAGTTCGAATTCATTATTAATAATTTCATATAATTTTACATTACATAATAAATAAAAAAGTTGTCTTTTGTTTGTGAATTTGTGGAGAAGAATGGGTCCCCATTAGCACCATCCTACCCATTCCCTCTTTATTATTATTATTCTTTTATTTATTTTTGTGTATGTGTCATGTGTTAATTAAAGTACTCAAGATGCTGTATAAGATATAGAAATAAAAATTAAATTTAAAATGCTACCAAAAATAGAAGAATGTATGTAATCTCATATATATACATATATGTTATCTGTTTTTAACTAGTTTATTTATATTTATACATATATTCCCAACATTATATGTTGAATTGTTTGTTTTCATAAATAATCATAGTCGCCAACAATTTATTTGCCTTAAAATAGTCAGCATTACTGAAAGAGCTGATAAAATTATTTTTGGTATGGGGTTGTTTTTTAAAAAAGCTGTTTTTTATCATTGTATTTCAACTTTTTAATAATTTATTGTTTTTAAGCTAATTAAGGAGTAAAAATTATAAGTGATCTCTAAAAGAAATCTCACAATTTCAGGAGGTAATTCAGTTTTATTTAAAAATTGTGAGGCTCGTGTTTTAAGAAGCCAAAAGGATTTATTATTATTTATTACTATTATTATTTTCGTATAAAATAGCATTTCTAATGCAATATTTTATACTATATATAATTTTAAAATTAAAATGCAGTTGAAAAATAGATGTATTTAAATTAAAAACTTGAAATTTCACAAAACTTCGGATACAAGTAATAACAACAATGCTATAGTGTTAATGATCGGAGGTATTTCATGTAATACGATTCATAATTCTAAAAAGAACAAACCTTCTAAAAGTCTTCAATAAACCGATAAAATCCAAATGAATTGTTTAAATTTTAAGTAAAAAAATCTAATTTATAGATCTGATATACATATATCTAAGTTTGTACATAAACAATAAATCTTTCGTACAATAAAACCAAAATTTAATTTTCAAACTTACTATACGTACGGATAAAAAATCTACAGAGAATGTACGGATATTTAAAAATAATCTTCGTATTTTTCTACTTTAACAAAAATGCAAATCAGAAAGGTATCTCACATTTTAATTAGACCTTATGCAAATACGACATTTATTTCGGCACTGTTAAAATATTAGTTCTTTTTTTTTTAAACATCAAAATTGCAAAATGTAAATGACTTTAAACAAACTTTAGACAGACGCGTCAGTTATTACTGTTGGCTATTTTAAAGCAAATATTTTTTTCGCGATCACGCGTATTTTTGTAAACAAACAATTCAACGCATAATATATAGAGTATTTATACGTAAATATAAATAAATCAAATAAAAATATTGAACGTAATACACATATATGAGATTACATACCTTTACATAATGTTCTTCTGTTTTATTTGATTGTAAAACTTTTATATTTTGACAGCACCTATATTCAGTACGAAAATACGGCAATCGCCATTGTAAAATGTCCGTCTCCTCCTTCTATCTTCCTGCTTGTTTTTCGTAAACTACGCATGCTCGGTTATGAGAAACGAACTTGAACCTACTGGAGAGCTTGGTTAGGTTAATCGACTTGACCTTGTATTTTCCACTTGAACCGGTTCTGCCAGTTTGATGAAGAATACTGATATTGCTTTGAACCTGGGTTTCGGGCGAAACTTCATGGTAACTCCAGGTCCAAGTTGATAGTGAATATGAATGTAAGGAAACTACTAAGTCCAAACGCACACGCAATAAAGCCAGTGGTCGAAAACGGACGAAAACCGGTCAGAGGAGCGATCGAAACAGAAACTTGTGCCTTGTGCATTTTGTGAGGGTGCTGTCTTTAGACGCTTGTCTCGCTAAGAGGAAGCGGGAGGGGGAACCTAACCCCCCCAAACGTTTGTACATGCTGTTACAGTTGGCAAATTTATAAACTGAATTGGCCCACTAGTTCAAAATTTTAATAATAAACTAAATAAACTTTCTATTTCTTATAGATTAGATGAAAGTTACGAATATAATATAATTATAAATATTATTAAGCTTTTTACAAATAAAAACTATATTACATTTTCTAATTGTGATAGCTTGGTAAAATTATAAAACTAGTTGGCAAACGCCGAGACTATTTATGTTTGCTTTTTACCGAGTTGGCAAATACTGAATTTTGACTTGGCAATTTCAGACTCTACGTCTACCAATATAAAGTCTTAGCGAGGGTCTCTGTTTCTCAATAAAGATATAATATATACACTCTTCCCTCTGCCTTGCACGTATACTTTCTGCGTGTATCCACTGTTATTTTTATGATTATCTTAAGACACGATATCTTAAGAAAATGAAAGTAAAACATGTTTCAATGCAATTATAAAAGTATTGTACAATTATATCCCTAATACTAATTTTATCTTTCATATAAAAAAGGCAAATCTTTATTCTTTAGTGTTCAAATATAATAAAACCTTTGAAAGACGAATTACTCGGAATCGTTAAATGAAGTAAAAAATTAAGTACAGGAGAAAAATACATAAGCAAGTTATCTTGAGGATAATGATATACATAAACCACAAAATGTAAACTAAATTACAATCATTCGCATAGTCGGGGGGGGGGGAGGACAGCGCCAAAACTAGCCTTTTTTGCTCCCAGAGCAAATATGAATTTTGGCGCTGTCCATCTCCACAAAGAAAATTTGTTTCTAATAGATGACTAATTTTAAAATTAAAAATATGGAATCATAACATTTGTAATACTATTGGAAGAAACCAAAGAACATTCCACTTCAGGCTGTTATCCATATTAGCAAGTATATTTACTCATATTCTTTTTTTTCAAAATTTCCGTTACACACAGATTTCAATTTCAGAGATTTCATGGTAGTTGTAGTAATACAAATGAAGAAAAATACACTATATTGCCATTGATTATTGGACACTTGCGATTTTAGACATTTTACTAAATATCTAGAAAAATACATGAGGAATCATCTCGAAACTCTTAGTGTATAAATATAATTGCATACACCATACATCGCCGTGAAGATTTTTTACCGAAACTCCATAGGGAGCCGTCAACAAATTAAAAAAAATGAATATCTTTTGAATAACCCTGCCAAAACTAATGTAGCAAAAGTGCTCAAACTCTAGATTATGATTGAATGCCTTATTGTAATACACTGTATTCATTTTTATGCAAATAGCATGCATATTCGCAGAGTAATTAAGGTTTTTATAAAAATAGTCCTAAATTTTTCCAAGTTTTTTCCTTATAATTTTCAGAGTTCTTAATATAAAATAATATTTTTTTCAGAAAATAGGACAAACAACATTGGAGACAGTACCCTGTTATCAGAATTAAAAAATAATAAAAATTGTATGAAAAATGAGTAGGTTTACTAAATAATTTTTTACTGCGCATGCGTCAAATATATCAAAATTTCATTTGCATATTAAGTTAGCTAAATGTATAGAGCAACTTTTGTAAAAGTTTCAAAATCATAGCTTGAAAATTCTGAAAGTAATCGTCTATAGAAAAAGGACAAAATCCGTTGTTTCCAAAATGAAGGAAAAAAATGAGGGATTTTATCCAAATGTAGTAATACATCCCGTATTGTGTATTCTATATTGACACTAATGAATGAATATATGGATACAACCCCTCTTGTTTTTGCTTCATTTTGAGAATAACGGATTTTCAACTAATTCAATTGACGATTATTTTCAGAATTTTCAAGTTATGATTTTGTGACTTTCACAAAAGTTGCTATATACATTTAACTAACATAATATGCAAATGAAATTTTGATATCATTGACGCATGCGCAATAAAAAATTATTTAGTAAACCTACTCATTTTGTACAAAATTTTAATTATTTTTTAATTCTGATTACAAGGTACTGTGTGCAATGTTGTTTGTCATATTTTCTGAAAAAAAATATTATTTTATATTAAGAACTCTGAAAATTATAAGGAAAAAGCTTGGAAAAATTTGGGACCATTTTTATAAAAACCTTAATTACTCTGCGAGTATGCATGCTATTTGCATAAAACTGAACAAGGCGTATAACAATAAGGCATTCAATCATAATCTAGAGTTTGAGCGCTTTTGCTACATTAGTTTTGACAGGGTTATTCAAAAGATATTCATTCTTTTTTAATTTGTTGACGGTCCCCTATAAAGTTTCGGTAAAAAATATTCACGGCGATGTATGGCGTATACTATTATATTTATACGCTAAGAGTTTCGAGATGATTCCTCATGTATTTTTCTAGATATTTAGTAAAATGTCTAAAATCGCAAGTGTCCAATAATCAATGGCAATATAGTGTATACTCATAAGAAAAATGCAACGCAAAAGAAAAAACGTACAACGTTGAATTTTGATATAATATATGAAAAAAAAGGAAAAATTTATATAAGAATTCTGAAAAGGACATTCCCAAAGGTTTAACATTAGCGTGCAAGTGTTTTTCATTGGATTCAGTCTTCTGACAAACTTGAACGCTAATGTTAAACCTAAGAGAGAAATCTTTACAGATTATTCGCTTGTATTTTAATATTGTTAAATGATTTCTTTTGAATACCATATAATTATGCAAGCTAAGACGAAAATTAGACAAAAACAAAAACCTTCCAATCTTTTTAATTTTGCTTTGACAGATTTAGCATGACAGGATCTTTATAAGAATAGGATGCTGTTTCAATCAAGCGTAAAGGTCCGGTTGCTGATGCTAAATATATGGAAGAAATTTTTAAAGATATCTCACTTAAATTTCATAATATTTCACATATTTTGAAACGGTTTTTTTTTGCATTAGAAAGGTAAAATCAATCTGTTCAAACACCGTTTTTTAGTTTTTCGATTTTGTTTACAGATATTTTTAATGAGGACACTTTCATTTTCGGAACTGGTTTCAAAAGTGAAAGCATTCTCATAAAAAATAACTGCATGCAAAGTCAGAAATTAAAAAAAACTCTTTGTACAGATTGACCTCAGAAAAAGAAAGTTATGAAAACGAGATATTTTAAAAAATTTCTTTCGTAGGATTGGCATTAGCGAATTGATCTTTTCGCATGACTAAAGTATTCCCTTAACTTCAAACTTCATTGGCTATATTTGTATGCGTGATTCAGATTGATATATGTTGTATACAGTAAACTTTGCAAAAAATTAACCTGCCTATAACGGAGTTTTATTTTTCATGAAAAATTTCTATTGTCTTAATGTATTAAACATTATAAAATTATGCAAACTAAGCAGAAAACCTGATAAAAACGAATATTTTTCTTTTTTATTTTTTGGGTTATTCATTAACAGGCTTGACTGTACTTAGGAGGCTTTTTCAGTCCATCGAGAAGACCCGATCGCTAATGGAAATCCTATCGAAGAAATTTTTAAACATACCTTGTTTGAATTTTAATATTTTTAAATGATTCTTTTTTGCAGTGGATAAGTTAGATTGACCTCTACAAAGACAATTTTTTACTTCTTCAATTTTTTTTCAGCTATTTTTAATGAAAACACTTTCATTTTCGGAACCGATTTCGAAAATAAAAGCATTTTCATGAAAAAATACCTGCAGTCAATATCGAAAATGTAAAAACGGTCTTTGTACAGATTGACCTCAGCTATCCAATGCAGAAAATAATTATTTAAGAATACTGAAATTTAAACGAGATATATTTATTAATTTCATCCACAGGATTAGTATTAGTGAATTTGTCTTTTTGCATGACTACACTACCCCCTTAACTTCAAACTTTATTGGCTATACTTGTATATATTATTCAGATTGATATACGTTCTATGCTGTGAATCCTGAGAAAAATTATGTATATAGTACCTGTACCCTACATGGACACCCTAAGGAAAATGAATTTTTTTCACCCCCGTATGCACGTTATAAAACTCCAAAAATGTATGACCACTATCCTTCGACTATTGGCTATCATTATAAAAATTAGAGACCTTGTAATTATTCTGGTTTAATTTGAATCATAAAAATAAAAAATGTTTACAAGTGTCCATATAAGGAACTACCTTCCCTATTATGGACAGGTATTTCCTTATTCACTTTCTACACAGTGTGTATGGAAGAGCCACTTTTCTAAGGGATTAAAGAGGAGAGGGAATTAAAAAAATGTATCTTAAAGTATTCGGAAGAGGAGGGGGGACAGTAAATATCTTAACATGCATTTTAGAAAAGGGGGGGGGGGTCATTCTCGGTTTTTACCCTTCGAATACCCATGCCTCTCAGTTACTAGTAAATATTATGAAATAATATTGTTGGTTTTGGTTAGCTTTATTGCATCTGTCTGCGAATTTACATCTGTTATTACTCAGTCCTCACAGCATGGACAAATAGAAACTTTTTCACCATGGGCAGTAAGTCCCACATAATCCTCATGAACATATCTGCCACATGTGATGCATGGCCGCATGTTTGAAAAAGCATCAATACTTCAAAAGAAGCAGTACCAGCTCTCCTTTGTTGAGGAAGTCATACTATTGGTACCTACGATTTCGCCAACAGATATCCTACTGGAAAGGGGGGGGCTTCTTTTTATTTTTCTGCAAGGATTTTTTGGAGGAAGGTTTTTGGGAGTTTGTTCAAATGGCATCTTGTTGAACAAAGATTTTACCACTTGATGCCTTTTCAATTTATTGCTTGACAACGTTGAATTTTCTTCTTTTTTACAGCTGTAGTCGATGGGGTCATAAGCTGTCCATATTGGGAACCGGGTGTAGTTTTACTAAATCTTGTAACAAATGAAAAAGGAAAATATTTTTAAGCAAAATATGCACTAGTAATTGAAAATATGTTTTATTAGCTTTCTAAAATACTCCACTTTTCAACATTTAATGTAATTTTATCATATCTAATAAGAATTTAAGATTACAAGTAATTGAGATCAGCGCATATCGAAACAACAAGTTTCCTCCTAAATGGCGAACAACGCGCGTTTTTACACTTTCCAGTCTTAATTATCTTTTCAACTGCTTTTCTTCGCGAAAATGTTGAGCCATCTCTCGATCAAAATTATTACCTTTAAAAATATTAGGGGTGTCCATATTGAGAGCCCTGTCCATATAGGGTACAAATACTTTATAACTAAATGTCTACAACTGTCTATAACTACTGTCCCTGTCTATAACTAAATCTAGCCCTAGATCAAACATTTCTATTGTTTTAATGAAATAAATACCACACATTTATGCAAGCTAAGATAAAATCCTGACAAAAACGAAAAAATTTTCATTTTTTTTTTATTTATCTTTGACAAGTTTGAACGTACTTAATAAGCTTAGAAGAAGCTTAGCGTCAAGTGAAAAGACCCGGTTGCTAATGCTAATACTATGGAAATTTTTTAAAAAGATATATCGTTTGAATTTCAATATTTTTAAATGAATATTTTTGTATTGGAAAGATAAGTTCGATCTGTACAAACCCGTTTTTAGTTTTTCGATTTTGTTAACAAATATTTTTATTGAGGGCATTTTCATTTTTGGAACCGGTTCCAAAAGTTAAAGCATTCTCATGAAAAATAATGCAGTCAAAATCGAAAAAGTAAAAAACGGTTTTTGTGCAGATTGACCTCAACTATACAAAGATATATATATGTATATAAAGGAATGAAAATGAGATAATTTTATAAATTTTTTCCATAGGGTTAGCATTAGCGAATGGGTCTTTTCGGATGATTGAAGTAGCCCCTTAATTTCAAACTTCATTGACTGTATTTGTATACTTGATTTAGATTAATGTACGTTGTATACAGTAAACCTTGGAGAAAAACTGACCTCTCTGTAAGGGAATCTATCCTTAAGTGGAAAATTTTATAGTGTTAACGAAATAAATAATATACAATTATGCAAGCTAATACGAAAACTTGGCAAAAATTAAATTTGTATCAATCTTTGCGGTTTCAATTTCACAGATTTGAATGTATTTGTATGCATGATTGAGTAAACCATTCAAATTCTCCGTTTATGAAGTTTCACACTTTATCTAGTTAGAATAAAATCAGTGAAAATGGAATTAACAGAGATCGTTAAAAATTCCATTTTAAACAAGTTTCTGTTTCAATCAGAGTATTCCTATAATTATCCTTTCATCATCAGGATTGGAATCATGAAATATTTCTGTTTAACAAATTGAGTGTCACGGTGACTGACACTGAACTTTTCTCGTTTATGCCGCATCAATCACCCGTGACTGAGAATATGAAACATATTATGTACATTTTTAATACATTTTCAGTAATTACATAAAACAATTTAAATATTTTGGTTCTATATCATATTGTAGACTGTCAGTCATCGGTGACTGACACGACATTCGACGTATTAAAGCAGAAATTGATTTTCACCAGTAGACCACTGTAAAGAAGGAATCGTAAAGGACTGGATAAAAATTCCTCTTTACAGATTTTCATATTATCAGGTATAAATGTATAACGTTAGTATCGTCGAACTTTAAAATTTCTTCTATTTATGTTACGCTTTCGTTACAGACATATTCTAATATCTTAGGTTTAACTTACATAGATGCTTTTTAACGGGCTATTATAGAGTGATTACAAATTTTAGAGGATATATGTGAAATTATAACTTGTCTATAATAGATTATCCCGTATTAAATGAAAAAAAAAAAAAACTTTAAAATTATACCTGCTAAAACGAAAAATTCAGGCGTTGCTAAAACGAAAAATTCAGGCGTTTTTGCGATTCCATTTTAGCAGTTCTTAATGCTTTTTTATCCATGATTTAATATGTACGGATCCATCGGTTGGGTGTATATTCCGGGCCCCTTACCCCACTCTTTTCTACAACAACGTCGGTTGATACTATTTTCTTATTTTGGACAACTCTAAAAAGTTAATAAGTAAAAAAAGCTAGTAAAGTCGATATATATGATAACCTTCAGTAATTTAATCACATGTAATCAAGTATAATCAGCTGTAATCAAGTATAATCAGCTATAATCTTGGTGTAATCAGTATAATCAACTGTAATCTTAGTGTAATCAAGTATAATCACATGTGATTACAGTAATTAGCTGTAATCAGCCGTAATCAAGGTGATTTCGTAATCTCGTACATAATTTCTGTCATTGAGAGACCCCTCGAAGGACAGCGGTTGTAATAGATCAAATATAATCGATTGCCATAATCGAACATTCGATTATGGCAAAAGAAAAAGGAAAAAAATATTATTCACAAAATAAGAGTATCTTACTTATTTTATTATTAAATACTAAAAATTATTATTATTAAATAATATTATTACCTGCTATTATTAAACAATTGTCAAATATTATTGGTAATAGATCGAATAAAATCGAACACCGTAATCGAATTTCTGTTATAGCAGAAGAACAAGGAAAAAATTATCATTGTCAAATATTATTGATACTATCGATTATTATTTTAACGTGCAGTTATCCTATACCGTAAAATCCCGTTAATCCGCCCTTCCCGATCAAACGCCCCCTCCCTACTTTATAAAGAATTTGAAATTTTCAAAAAATCCCGAGAAAGCGCCCTCCCTCCCCATTCTCAAAGGCGATTAAGTCATTATGAAATGAATGAATCATGAATCTTTGATGAAATGTGCGTTTTTTAAAGATTTTTTAATTGATTTCAAGATTGTTTCGGCTTTTTTTTTTTTACAGATTTCTCTTTTTTTGCGTTTTTTCGACAGAATTTACGTTTTTTTTTTAAACCCAATTTTTTTCAAGTATCAAAATTCATGATTCATTCAACAATTCATTCATTTCATCATGATTCATTCCTGTAAATTTTGTTAAACGTTCGCGGAAAAATCCCGTGTAAGCGCCCCCCTCTAACTATTGTACGATTTTCCGTCACGTTTGGAGGGGGGGCGGATTAACGGTATTTTACGGTAGTTATTTATTTTATTTACAATTATCATTTAAATAGGACAACTAAATCAATAGAAACTTCATTTATTAGTATTTTTGCGGCGTATAATCCGCAGATTATACGCCGGTGCGGATTATCTGCAGAATTTTTTTTTTCAAAGGCCAAAATTTACGGCTGCGGATTATACGCAGGAAAATACGGTAATCGATTCACTCATTTTTTATTTAAAATATCACACTTGTATTTAAAATTGAAACGTTTTAAATTCATAGCTTTTGCTTATTCCTAAAAAAAGGGAAAGAAAAAGTAATAATACAGAAAACCATGACACTTAGTTTGGTACTACTTGGTTAACCCGTCGGCCAAAACTATCACCAAAATTTACGATTAAAATACCAATAATAGCTTCCTGTACGTATCACATTCACTCGATATTAAACACAAAACCCGTGTTTGCTACGACAACAAGTGATTTTAAATTTGACCTGTAATTTGTATTTTTTTCTTAATGTTTTGCTATTTAATTTGTTATTTTATTATTTAAAATAAAATTTACATCAATTTGTATAACTTCGCTAATGGCTTGGCGATTTCTATAATTTCTCGAAATTGGTCGACGAGATAATCAAGTAGTACCTTTAATTTCAACATCAAAACATTGTTTTAATTAACCAAGCAGAAAATAAAAAATGCTAAATGGTGAGTTAAAAAATGCTATTGGGGGCATTTGCATCTGGCTAACATAAAAGTATCAAGAATCCTTTACGATTATGGGAACTTTTATGCAGTTTTATTCGGAAAAATAATTTTGATTTTTTAAAGAAAAAGATTCTTTGCATATAAAAAGCGAAGACATACATGGCAGTCACGTGATTTGGACTATTATAATAAAAATGAAATGATGGCGATGGAACAGTATTTGGTGATTTATTCCCTGCACTTGGCTAAAGTACCAAAGTGGCTGCTTGAAATATAAAAAACAAGGTGGTCAGCCTGGAACTATTGATGACAGTCACATGATTAAACTATAATTGCCTCGAACTATACAGATGATAGGAGGCAATATTGCCATGACTTAGAAATTTTTTGTATTTCATAATGCAGGAACAAACAAGAAGCAGAAGAAACAAGACCTTAGAAAAAAAAGTGCATGTCTGATTAGCTTATAAAACTGTTATTTATGAATTGACTAAAGATGCCGTATCAATATTCGATTAATTACTTATATATTTTTAGAAAAATAATCAACACATGCTGGGTTCAAAGAATACATGATAATGAGACATGCTTCATCTGAATCCTTTGAAAGTCCTTTAAGAAGAAAATTTAAAAAATAAGATTTTTTTGCACAAAATTTATTTTTGGCATACTTTTCTTCTATTTTTAAAAGTGTTACTTCAATAAAGCTTTTCCAATCGCATAAGAAGTTGAGGTACAATTTATCCTTTTCAGGTCGGAATATTTTTTTAATTTTGGAGGAAAATTCCTTTATAGTAAAATAACAAAAATTAAAACTATCCAAAAGTTTTACTGAAAACTAATGAACAGATCTGGAGTTATTTGCTTTTTATCAAAATGACAACTGTGACAATTATGAAAAAGATTACAATTTTTATTTTATTACTAAACGCTAAAACATCTCAAATGATAAAAGATGTGATAACATTAAATGCAACGACACATCCAGGGTTCAATTGAAACATTAAAAAAATACAGGAGATTTTCAAGAGGTTTAGAATGAAATGTTTTTCTAAATAATGGTTATAACATAATCCTTTGGAAAACATCTATCGCAAACAAAGCATTTTCTCCTGTATCAATCACGAGATGTCGTCCATTTGATAATGTCTAGAAAATCCTTTGTAACACATTTGAGAAACACAAGGATTTCATCCTGTATGCATCGAGAGATGCCTTCTTAGATAACCATTATGAGAAAATCTCTTTGAACATATTTCACAAACAAAATGCTTTTCTCCAGTATGAGTCAAGAGATGCCTTCTTAGATGACCATTCTGAGAAAATCTTTTAGAACATACATCGCAAGCATAATGTTTTTCTCTTGTATGTGTCAAGAGATGGGTTTTTAGATTACTATTCTGACAAAATCCTTTGGAACATATTTCACAAACAAAAGGTTTTTCTCCTGTATGCGTCAAGAGATGATTTTTTAAATTATTATTCTTAGAAAATCCCTTGGAACATACTTCACAAGTAAAAGGTTTTTCTCCTGTATGCGTCAAGAGATGCCTTTTTAGATCACTATTCTGAGAAAATCCTTTGGAACATATTTCACAAACAAAAGATTTTTCTCCTATGTGAGTCAAATAATGATTTCTTAGATAGCTATTTCGAGAAAATCGCTTGGAACATATTTCACAAACAAAAGATTTTTCTTCTGTGTGAATCTCTTTTAGATGTCTTCTCAGATACCTGTTCTTAGAAAATATTTTTGAACATACCTCACAAAATAAAACTTCTTCTCCTGTATTAATCAAGGAATGTTTTTCTTTATCTTCATTTTGAGGAACAATGAGCTGTTCACTGGAGCAAGAATTTTCTTCAGCAATCAATGACATTTTTTTCATGTGAAAAAGTTCTGTTTCAGATGATGACAGAAACTTCTTCAAAGAATCAGTTTTATCATATTGTTGCCATTTTGGTTCAAGCAAATGACTTATTGAATTTCAGCATAAATTTTTTACCTACCTTTGAATCTGAAAACAGAAAGAAAAATATAATAAACAAGACATTTTTGAACAAACTGCACTAAATTGTAACTTTGAATTAAGCATTCGATTTTACAAGTTTCATTTTTTTAAACGGCATAAATTTCATTCGTTAAATTTCACATTCTGCAGCCTTAAGCATAGGGACTTGAATCGAGTGAGGATATGTGTCTATAAGTAAAAATGTTGACTCTGTTCCACCTATATCATTCTCTGGAATTTATGAGATGTACACATACAGCACTTTAGGGGATGGGAAGAGAGGGGTCTGGTATTGTGAGTTATCTCTAAGAGGAGGTTGGGATTCTTCTTTTGATCTCAATATCGTTTTCGATCCAACCAAATTTGTGATGTGACACGCAAAATTTCTTAAAAGTTATGGATTTGAGAGTAGAACTTTCAGAATTGTTTTTGAAGTAACAACTACTGAACTGTTGATCAAGTTCAGTAAAAATTCACAAATTTTTCTAATATTTTGCATGCATGCATTTGAAATCATTTAGGATTTCTAGAAAATTCTGCCAGCCAGCAAAATGAAAGATACAGCTGAAAATTTGTTGGCACCAAAGCATACTTTGAACTACTTATTTATGCAATTAAAAGAAAATTGAAAGGAGAGTAATTGGAGAAATCAGCCATTGAAGTAGAATCTTTTATTAATTAATTTAATTAATTAAGACATTTTCTGACACCATTTAATGGAAAAACATGCACAAAAATCTGTTTAAATGAAAGTGTATTTTATTCTAAGCAAAACAAAATAAATAAATAAATTTAAAATTCTAGCTCAAACCTGAAAAAAGTATAATAGTTTTTTAGGTTGTCACATGTGCTATTCAAAATGGCAGCAAATCGACCATGTTTGGAAAACATTTAAAAGCTCATAACTCAAAAATCCTTTGATCAATTTCAATACGATTCATATTTTTGGAATACGAATTAAAAATTTTGAAAATTCACTGAATTTTATCAAAATTTATGATGAAGTGTGTCATACTCGGAGTGAATTGAAAATAATCCAGAAGTTATTGAGCTAAATAATATATCTGCCAACATTGGAATAAAAAAAAATAGAGAATTAAAAAAAAATGCTTCTCCTAACTTTTAAGGTCATTTCTCATGCATTAGTTGACAGGATTTTTTGATAAATATATGACATTTTTAGTTCTATGCAATTTTTGTCTCATGAGGACTACTTCTGAATAGTCACATTTCAAAAAATCTGTTATAAACGCCAATTTTGGTCGACATTTCGTTTCCTCAAATTTTTTCGACAAATCATTTCGTCGACAGGTACATTTAGTCGACATTTAATTTCGTCGACAGGTACATTTAGTCGACATTTAATTTCGTCGACAGGTACACTTCTTCGACATACCATTTCGTCTACACATTGTATGTAATTTACCTTTCGTCGATAACTTTATTTGTGAACACATAGATGTTTTGTAAATTATTATAAAACAAAAATATTAACGTCGCCCATAACTTAGGCCAAAAAAAAAAAAAAAAAAAAAAAAAAATGTTTCCAGGGTACACCACGAGGAGGTGTAAGAGCAAGTACTCCATCAAATTTTATATTTTAAAAATGCATTACCCCCTTCCCACACCACAAAAAAAATCAATGCACAAATTACATTGTGGAAAAAAATATTAATTAAAACACATTAAAAATTTGGTTTGGAAAAACAATAATTTAAAATATTCTCATCAATAACAGAACCATTCATAATTTAAATGTATTTATATAAAGAATGTATGAGATATTCTCAAAAATAAAAAATATTTGATAATTAATTCAAATAGGAAACAAAAATTTATTATAATTACTATTTTATAAACTTTGTATCCTGAGAAAAGATTTACAAATATCTTCATTAAAAATACTACATTAAATTTTAATATTTAACCCCTTGAAGGGCAGTGGTATAAAATATATACCACTTAATTTTAATTGAAAAATGTCACATTGACACCAAAATTTTGAAATGGAAATTTTCATTTCATCAAGTATGCAAAGATAAGCATTTGTCTATTTTGAAATAAATTTGCTTTTAAGTTGTGGTGTCATTTGATAATTTCAGCATTTAATTAATAGAAGTGCTTTGCCCCTCAAATGTTAAAGGAACTTTTACTTTTTTTTATCCAAGTATGTAGAGGCTGTTCTCAAATTCAAATTGGATATTTATCAACACATTCATCATTTCATTCTTATTCGTAAACCCATAACAATCGCCCATCTTAAATAATCCCCCATTTTAAATCACCAATCTAAAATAATTAAAATATTAATCCTATGGTACAGCAATTAAGTATTAGCTTGAATAATTAATTAATTTTATAAATATTGCATTAGTTATTGATATATCAATTGCTTAATTTTTTTAACCATCTATTTTGTTTCATTAGATGCTTTAATTAATAAGTGTTGATTCTAAATAAAATAATGTTAACAATTAACTATTTTTGTAGGTTGTTCATTACTGAAATGCCTCAACCAGCGCCATCTAGTGATTAATACTTATGTGCAATACACATCAGAAATATATGTCGACGAAGTGTACATGTCGACGAAATGTACATGTCGACAAAATGATATGTCGATGAAGTGGTGTCGACGAAACGATTGCCACCCGTGTCACCAGCAAAAACTCAGTTACTTCCAATAATATCATTATATTTCATACAAGTAAAATTTGTAGATGATGCAAATTTTTCTAAAATATTCCATTATTGTTAAGGTTGTGAATGATAATCCAATTTCATATTTTATTGACCAGGGTTGCAAAAAAGCCGGCTAAAATTTAAAAAAGCCAGGCCGGTTGGCTTTTATTGGTTTTAGCCGGCTTTTTTTTTGCCAAAATTGGCCATAATTGGCTTTTATTCAGTGAAGCATTTTAATTTTAAGCTACACATTTTTAAGTGTCTTTTAACTAATTTTACTGATGTTTAATTTACTTTGAGTTAAATAACTTTATTTCTTAAAATAAAAATTGGGATTTTAATTATGATTTATTAAGAGAAATTGGGTTATAGCCCAATTTTTCAATAAAGAAGGCATTATTACTAGAATAACACATTGATGGAGTTGCTAGTGGTTTATAGCCAGAATTGCAAATATGTCAACTAAATTATAAAATGGCCATGCCAAGTGCTCTTTCTGATTTACATTGACCTTTAAACCTATCCTTGGTTTTTCCATTTTTTACAGTTTTATAAAATTAAAGAGGACTATGGTTACTTAGTTACATGTTTTATTACTTAACTAATTTTAAGAGTTATATTAAAATGTCGTGTTTTATTCCCTATAAACCTTTAAAATCATGCATATAAAAAAAAACATTTCTCACTATTGAAAATAGTGTTTCGAATTATGCATATTTTATAATATATTATATTTCCCAATTTATTTTCAGCATTCTCAATTAGCATATGCATGAATATATTCATTCATGCAAGTGGGCATATATGCCCTTTTAAATAACAAAGAGCTATTGAAAATTTTACTTCAACAAATTTTATTAGAACATTTTTTGTTGTTGTTTAATGTTATATAATTATGTATTAACACGTTCGAGAGATTTTCCTGTGCCAGCGCGTGACTGGCCATTGAGACATTACACGCTGGCGTGTGAGAGGCCCCTTAACGTTGGCACGTGATCGGCAGCGAATGTGTTAAATTCTCCTCAAATACTGAATCCTTCCAAATTTATTTTTCAACATTGTTCATTTTATGACTTAATCTTTATATATTGACCTGTGAGAATGTTTCCAGGAATGCTTTGATGTATTATATTTTGTCATAATTCAATTAAATATAATTCTTAAGAATGTGTAATATAAGTAGAACTATGAAATATAGAAGTTTAAAACACATTTTTGTGTATATTTTCTTTTTTCAAAGATTTATATTTTTGAGACATAATGCCTTCACAGTTGACTTCTATCTTTTATAAAGACTTATTTATCTGAAAAATTAAATAGAAATTTATAACTTTTTTAGTATTAAATAATTAAAAATGTATTAAAAATAAATCAATTTAAATTTAATATGGATTCGATAAAAATTAACTCTTTAAAAATAAAAGCCGGCTTTTTTCAATTTTAGCCGGCTTCTTTTAAGTGGATAAAACCAAAAAAAGCTGTCGGGCTTTTTTTGGCACGGCTAAAAGCCGGCAACCCTGGTATTGACACAACCTGTATTTCTGATGTAATAAGTACATGTTTCAATGTCTGTTTAGTGTTTTCAGATGTTATTTTTTGTTTAAAAGATCTCTGTGTGGATGATTTATGCCAAGATTTTAGGAACAACCTGTATTTTTAACAATATTTTGGCTGAATTCTCAGCATAATTAGTCATTTTAATTTCTGGTTGTTCTACTTACTTTCCAAACAAGGCGTTGTTTGTTACAAGGTGTTAAAGTAAAAAAGTCTTTCAAACATTAATTATAAATAGAAGTTTTCTCATATGTCCATTAAAAGAATACAAAAATATATATTAAAATATTTAATTGCTAAAAAGGATGTCAAATACTAATAAAATACATTAAAAGATCTTAATAATTATTTATATTAAATTTATTTATATATTTTATTTTTCTGATGATGATTGAGTAAATTCAATCAAAACATGTCAATTATTAAGATCTTTTAATGTATTTTATTATTATTTGATGTCCTTTTTAACAATTAAATATTTTAATATATATTTTTCTAAGTCTTCCAAAGTTAACAAAGTAAAAATTCATTCAAGACATTTTTTAAAGTTGAATATCAGCATTATGCAAAAATTATTTTTGTCTTATTTATGTATATCTGCACATGTGCCCGATATGGGTTCACAACTACCTCTCCAATGGAGTTCATGTGAACAAATTTAGACATTTATTAGAATGATGACATCTGTCAGAAATCTCCTGACTTTCCATGACCAAATCTCAAAATTTATTTTAACCAAATGGGAATACAATGAAATTTTCTACTTATTTTCAGAACCCTTTGTCAAAACTAACTTTTTTTTGCAATTATTCTTCAAATTTCTAGTTATTTTTCCCCTTGTGATTGTTTGATGAATTTTGTGATTTTTTTCCCTGAGACTATTTGATGACTTTCACATCATTTAATTTTTTTTCGCTAAGACTTTTTAGAAAACATTTGTAAAATCCCTGACTTTTCCTATATATATCGAAATTTCCATGACTTTCCCTGACTACTTTGAAATTCCATGACGCTGGGAATACTGACATGTGCCCTATATAATGTTCACAACTACCTCTCCAACTGAGCTCATGTGAACAAATTTAGGAATTTATTAGAGTGATGATATAAGTTAGAAATTTTGATAAATGCATTCAAAAGTTCCACTAAAAGAATGAAGCAAGTGAATAGCTTTTAACAGGTTTCAGAAATAGTCAAAATATAACAATTGTTGACATGTATCCAACCCCCCACCCCTAATAATTATCAAATTTTTTGAAAACTTTTCTTTGATTTTAAAATATTTCTTTTACTGAGTAATAAAATTTTGTTAATTTGTTTTAATTCACAAAAGATATCACGAAATGTAAAACTTCACAAAATAAAAAGAAACTTTTAAACTACCCTCTTCTCAAAATAACAGAAAGCAAAGCATTCTTTAGTTATAATTTCCTTATTAATAAAAAAATTCCTTATTTAAAAAAAAAAAAAAAACTGGAATATTACTGCACATTATTAAGTGAGGAGATAAATTGCTAAAAAGGTTTATCAGAGTTGTTTATTAAAAAGCTTGATTAATCCATAAATATATTTGATAAAAAAATTGAGATTACCAGTGATCAACAAAATCTTGAATTAACTTTTTCAGAAATAAATTTATTCTTCCTTCATGTAAAAATATGAATTCATTAATATTAACAAAAATTACAGATTAAAGTATATATGGAATTGATATAAAGCTAAAAAAATCAAATTTTCTGCCTATATCTAAATTGATTCATTGTCTACATTGATAAATTATGTGCAGATTTGAGGGAGTTTGACAATCACTTTCAGAACAGGAATTTAACAAAATTAAATTTACATAAAATTGTTAAAAATTGTAAGTAATAAAAAGTCAATTAATATGTAAAATGAAATAAATGAACATAACAAAGTAAATATAAAAAAACATAAAAATTTAAAATAAATGGCACTTTTCCGTTATACAAACTCTATTGTCGCCAAGCATTGTAATTGTTGCAAAATGAAAATCATGTGAGTTGAAACATTTGAAAAATAAAAGAAAAACTTTCTTGAAAGAAAAGTGAGCATTTTAAAAATATAATATTTGAAAACTTTATATATACAGTAAACTCCCTCAAATCTGCACATAATTTATCAATGTAGACAATGAATCAGTTTAGATATAGGCAGAAAATTTGATTTTTTTAGCTTTATATCAATTGCATATATACTTTAATCTGTAATTTTTGTTAATATTAATGAATTCATATTTTTACATGAAGGAAGAATAAATTTATTTCTGAAAAAGTTAATTCAAGATTTTGTTGATCACTGGTAATCTCAATTTTTTTATCAAATATATTTATGGATTAATCAAGCTTTTTTGGTTATTAAGTCTGGCTAAATATGAAATAAAATTTCTTTATTTTATGATTTTGATGTGAATTAGTAATGTACCTTTATGAGGACAATTTCAGTGAATAATTTAGGACTAATATATTTTTAATTTATAATGTACATTTAAACATACATTATTAACATGACCTTTATTTTTATTTTAATAATTTACAAAATTATCTACATTTTTATTATTTTAGTTCATTACTTATTTGAACATTTTGTTACATTGTAAGCATTAATTATAGTTTTGATAGCATTATTAATTACATTCAAATTACTGTTTAAAAAATGTAAACAGAGCAATGACGACAAATCCACACAACCTCTGGTCTCATGCTGTGTAGATTTGAGGGTGTCTACTGTATTATAGATATTTATATACTTAAACATTAATAAAAAAAGCTACTGGTACTTACGTATTAATGCCACCACAGCAGAAGTTGCGCTAATGAGCCAATAAAGGGCAATATTGTTGTTCACAGGCCCACAAAAAATGGTGTCAAAAAAGGAGAAAAAAGCACTAAAGCACAAAAAAGCTTTAAAAAATGGCAACAAAAATCAGCAAACAACAAGCAATTCAAAACATAACTGCGTGCATATATGAACAAGAAGATAGTACATTAGCACAACTTCTGCTGCGGTGGTGTTAATACGTAAATACCAAGCTACTTTGTGAAATGAGCAGTAATTTTTAATTCGCCAGTTTGTTACTTCTAAAAAATCACTTCAATTACCAGAATTATAGATTACAATTTATATATTTTTTGAAATATTATTGCAAAATAAATATTAAAAAGTAAGTATGGCTATTTAAACAAGCTACTCCTTTTCAGATTTCCAGAATTCATCCATAATTTCATTTCATGGATTTTCAAACACAACTTTTTATTATGCAGAATTCCAAATTCCTAAAACAGTTTTATCGTTACTTTCCCATTTTCTGGTAATTGCCAAACGGTAAAATCCATCTTAGTGTCAGCAGAACAAGTAAATTATAAATTAATGTATATATTAAAAAAAAAAGTATTTTTAATTTGAATAATAACAATTTAAAAACTTTCTGAGATTAAGGTTAAATAATCATCATTCATGTGTTTTATTTTACATAAATAGCAAATAACAATGTTTCATGGGATTTACAATAAAAATCATTTTCACAATCAGGTTTAAAGGAATTGGAGAATCATCATATATTTTGGCATGGTGTCCATATAACAGAAAATTATTAATGAGCTATTATACCCCCCCCTCCAAAAAAACCCCATGAAAAATGAATTATATTACATAATATTATCATAACATTATACTTCTTATTAGCTTTGCTATACTATATAATTTTAATAAATTAAGGGTTAATATAATTAGCATATTTGGGGTCATACTTAGCAAAATTCCATTGACCTGGCTGGGATATTTAGTCTAATATTATTATTTATTATTTTAGTGTTTTTCTGACAAAAATACAGTAAATGCCAGTAAAATGTTAGTTCAAATACAATTCTTTTAAATTTATCTTTGATTTAAAAATATATGTTTCAGAATGTAAGTAAAATATGTTCACAAGCATGAAGTTTAAAAATTACTATTAAAAAAAAAAAAAAAAACTCTTAAATAATAACTCAAAGCATAGTTTTTATATAGTATTTAACATATAGTGTATGTGAGTTAGTTACTTGATAGTTGACTGTACGACTAGACAAACATTTTGTTTACCTGTATGCCAATATTTTAAATGACTATAAATGCCAGCAAAAAAAAAAAGATAGTTGGGTCACATATAAATGTGTCATCATACTATCAAACCACAAGTTGTAAAATTTCCAATACAACAATTATTAAAAATTATACATTCCATTAATTTATTGTAGTAAAGAAGATAGAACAGTAAAGTGATTTTAAACATCAGCAATTATTTCTAAGTATACCCATTACTAAAGTACAGACGCCAGCACAATGAATGAATCACGAGAGCAAATTCTTTCATGAATAACGATTCAAACCATAAATAATTTCAATTAACAGAATAAAATTTTTATTTATAAAACAGAAGCAGAAATCATTAATGAAAATTCGCGAATCTAACAATTAATTATTTTCTCGCGTATAAATTTAACACCTTTTTGATTTTGAATAACTCATAAAAATTAATCTAAGATTCCTTTATAAAGCTTGTTTTGTTCAGCGACTGTCTGATAATCAGTATTGCAGTATCTTAGGTCACTGATTGCAACCAGGGATAAAAAAGGTATTAGTCCTATTGCCATAGCAGCAGTTTTATTAATAAATAATATAAATAATTTGTCAACTACCAAGGATGGAATCATTATCGATACAAGTCTTTTTAGAATGAGTGATTGAATCATTTTCAAGGAGATTTCCCATACGGCCAAAACCATCCTCCGGACGTCCTATGCGGTCCTACACAGATCCGGGAGATCCTATAATCATCAAATCCTGTAAACAGCAGATTAAGACGTCCGGAGGACACCAGAATCCGGAAGAAGTAATCCTATAACCATCGAATCCTGTAAACGTCAGATTAAGACGTCCGGAGGACACCAGAATCCGGATGAGCAGTACAGTATCTTCGGAACAGCGAAATTACCAGTGCGCATGCGTCAGAAATGTCAACATTCGCGATGTTGTATTAATGGATTATTGGATGGAATTTCAATTAAAATTTTACTCTAAAGGATCTGAATATGTCTATACTAAAGGTAAGTAAACTTTCAAATATTAACCTTTTAGAATGAATTCTTGAGATTTGTACCAAAATATAACGATTTTTTTTATAATCTAATACCATGAAACAGACAACTTCCATAGAAAACATATAAACAGTTATAGCAATTTTTCATGTAAATATTCGTAATAATAATGCGGTATAATCCTAAAACAAACCTTCATTTATTATATTTTTAAAGAAATTATAAGAAATAGTATTATTTTTAAAGGTAGACCAATATGTGTCTGACCAAAACATTATTTACGATCGATTGTTTGGACACTAATGTATTAGTTTAAAAATACATTAAGCATTCGTTTTGTTAAGGAGAAGCAAATAAAAATATTTAAAAGTCTTAAATTCAATTTTTAAATCAATTTAACCATTAAATTTATTTATCTTTTGAAAATCTAATAAAAATATTCATAAAATATCTTTTTATTCCAGGAATAACTTGCTTATAAAATTAATTTTGTAAAATAAGGGTTTACAAATTTAATAATTCTACATGTGGCCCAATGGCAAAAGCTCCAATTGCTGGCTCTGTGTAACACTAGCAGTTTCAATTTATCTTTATTTATACATAATCATTTTTAACTTGCTTTTTTTTTTGGAGGGGGGGGGGGGGCAGGAGATATTCAGTGAAATACATACCCCTGAAAAAAAGATAAAATACACTGTTATAACTGTTCATTTAAAAAACATGTTGCAGTTGCTTTTTTTTTTTTTTTTTTTTTTTTTTTTTTTTTTTTATGTATTTAAAAACGTTTGCATTTTCTAAGAAAAGATTTTTAGACTAGCCGATTTCATCCGCATATTTTCAGTTTTAGATGACAGTAACCTTGACTATGTTCTTTCTAAATCATTTTTTAAAAATGCAGAGCCCTGCCTTTATTTTAATAGAGTGAGTTGTACCCCTATTTGCTTCGAAATATTTCATAAAACTCTTCAACAAATCGCAATATTTCAAAATTTGTATGCCTTAGAGCTTGCAAAAAATTATAGAACTTATTTCTTTAGAAAAACAGGTTATTCAGTCATTGTAATCC
>CAXHSM010000856.1:0-15000 GCA_964019185.1 Maratus speculifer
GAAAAAATAATGTTTGAACAAGTGACTTTCTGGAACTCTAGTTTTGTCAGCTGTGTGAAAAAGATAATAAAGCTATGTTTTTCATTCGAAGTTCACTCCGGCGTAATATATATACATTTATAAACTTTTTATATTTTTTATTAAAGTTCATTTGGTTATTATAGGAAATTGGAGAAGCTGTTTTTTTATTAAAATATAAGAATAAAAATGTCTAAAAATTAGATTTTGTACAACGCAGGTACAATTATTACTGAGGATAATTTTATAATTTTATTATACTTTAATAATAAAAATTTATTCATTCTGACATTTATTTATGTGTTAATAAATAAATCATTTTTATTTCAAATATGCCACTATAGAGGTGAAGCACTTTACATGAAACAAAATAAAAATATATGAATTAACAATGATATAAAATAGTAATGCCATTCAAAAAAAGGGCTTCGTGAAATCTCTTACTGGCGCATAATTGAATTGATCTCATTTTATTTACTAAATGCTAAAACTAGTTTAGTGATATGCAGTTATATTCAACAACCTGTATTATGTCAATTGAAGGTAAAGGGCGTGTCTTAGCATTTATCATATTAAAATTTGTGTTATTTAATATTCGACGTTACCAATAGCATTTAATCGTCTTTAATAGTATACTGAATTTCGTAATAAAAAACTAAGATGATGTTTTTACCATTCCAATGTTTGTATAAATTATAAATCTACTCTATTTGGCTAACGAAGCATTCATTACTTATTTAAAAGTTTTTAAATGAATACCGCTATTGTCAATTTGATTTGTTTATTTTTAATACAAAAAAAAAGAGAAATTTTGCAAAGATAATTCGTGATTCTTGTTATTATATCTAAAATAATTCCAGAAAATTTCCAATACACTAAAGCATGTTGCATACTAATGGGATATATCATATCTTCTCATTTGCATACACTATTTGTAGTTATTGATTAGAAGAGCTGCTAAGTGCTTTGTTGCGTATATAAAGGATATCGTAATAGCTATATTGTGTCAAACAAATACCAATTTATATGAACGCACTGACTTACCTTCAAATTTGAAATCAGTTTGGGACGTAATTAATATTCACAAGACAATTATTTTAGTATCTGCATGATTCAAACAAATATCACGTATAGTGACAAGTATTACAATGAAAGGCAATTAATTGCATCATACATAATTTAAACAATGTCAATAAATGCATCACGTTTTAAGGATATTGCATCAAGAAAGTTTATAAATCGAGCTGTTATAAAATTTGCCTATTTACATAGATCTGGATCAAAAGTAAAGAAAAAGCAATACAAAACAAAATTTCAAAATTAACATATAAAAAATTTACTTAAATATCACAAAATGGGTAAAAGAATAATGTAAACTATCACTTTAATAATTAACTTTTGATATTGTTTTATTTTATTGTGTATGAATTTAAATAAAAATTTAGGAATGTATTTGCATTAAAAATGTGAATTTTTATATCTAAATTTAAAATAACAGAGTGTAAAATGTACAAACCGGAAATTGTGTCCTCCTTCTTGGAATAAACCTACAGTATTCTTTATTTTGTCAACGAAGACGACATTTAGCCTGGCATCTTACATACCTATAAATCATTAACCCTTTCGGGTCAGATTTTTTTTCATTTTGAGAACAAAACTAGTTTTACTTTAATAATGTTAATTTTAGCAATCTAAATAGATTTATATAAAGAATAAGTCATTGTCTGAAATCTATCATTGTGGTGGTTACTCGATAACCCCCCCATATGTTTAGTTTAATTCAATTTTATTAGCCATTTTATGCCCAAACTTGAAGGCACTGCCTTACTCTTCTTTCTTGAAATTCAGTCTCAGCTCAAGAACTCTAATTTCCAAGACATTCGAAAAACTTTTATAGACTATTTCTTACCCTCAAAAAAGTCTGTTTCTCTCAAATCCTTGCAGAATTTAAGCTTAGACTCAAATGAATCAGTCAAAAATTTTGCTTTTCGACTGGATAAACAACTTCGGCTGGCTTACCCTAAATTGGATCCTCCTGCTCTCAATTCATTAAAATTCACTCATTTTCTTGAGGCTTTGCCTAAACAAATTAAACGAAAAATTCTTGAAGAAAATATTTCATCTTTTGAGTTACCTCTTGAACGAGCAAATTTTCTTCAAGATATTTACGACTCCCCTCCTAAAAAATCTTACGAGAATTATAATCAAGCCTATTGTTTGGATACTGAAAAAGTCCACGATAATTCTAATAGTGTTCTTCATAAAACTCCTATAAAGCATACGAAGGAGAAAGTTTATCACAATTCTCAAACCAACTACTCTCCTTTGCAAGCTCCAAAAGACAATTCTCATACTTCTCGTAATTTCAAAAGAAAAGCTAGAACATATTCGCCTTCTAAACCGAGACAAGAGGCTACAAATAAACGTAACAATAATTTTCATCAACGTAATTTTTACCGGAAACGTCCTTATCAACCCACCTTTGATAAGTTTTCTCACAAAAAAAATTCTACATCCTTTTATCACAGACGAGATGTTGTGCAGTGTGCGTTCTGAGGGAAATTCAATCATCGTATGGACTCATGCTACAAATTTAAAAACATTATTTGTAATTCTAATCAGAACTCGTCATCTCAAACTGCGTCTCACCCTCACAGAAAAAAAAGCCACACCTCTTCTTCTGAAAATAACAACAATGTTTACCATTTAAACACATAAGGGAGACTGGTTCTACTGACCGCCTTCTCTCCCGTTATTCTCATTCAGGGTCAGTACTCTTTGACAACAAAAACAAACAACAACAATTTGACAAACGCTCTTCAGTTACCTTAGTGTCATCCACAGCTGTCCAAACTTCTCCTATGACAGCTAAACTTAACAAATCTTCCTGTTCATATAATTCGTTGACATCCAAACAAAATCTTGAAATTGATGATAATGTACAAGAAAGACATGTCATCTGCAGCTCATTTAATAATTCATATGTTCTTCCATGCATACTCATAAACATTCAACATAATGAAATTTCAACGCTAATTGATACGGGATCAAGTTTGTCACTCTTGGATCAGGAATGCTTTAATAGCATTAAATCCAGGCTTCACTATAAATTCTTATCCCGTAATGTATCTGTGTCTACCATAAAATCCAAAGTTTTTTTCAAGGGATGCATAGAGGTTGCCTTTAAAATTGATAAATTATTCTTTCATCATGTCTTTTACCTTACAAAGATACAAAATGTTCATTTTCAAGCCATACTTGGATTTGAGTTTATCAACAAACATTCTATTACCATATCACCCAGCTTTAAGTCTATTTTAATTAAAGATAAACATATTCCTTTTTACAGTTATAACGAATCTCCTACTTGCTATTTTATGAATTCTGAATATAATTATGTTAATTCAAGTGTACCATATTCTTTAGATGTACACAAGATGTCTTGTTATGAAGATTCTATGTCAAATAATCTAAGTAATGGTATTTATTCTGATAATATATGTGCAAATTATGATGACACAAATTTACAATTAGTCAACAATTATACAACCTACCCTTACAATTATAATTTTCAAAATAATGGTTTGTTTACAAATAATGTTGCTAACACTGCTATGATTTGTCATAATCCTTATATTGATGGTAATATTACTTATTTTCCTAACTGTTTTCCTACTGATTATGGTAATGTGGTGAATTATGTATCTACTAATGATAATATACCTGGCAAGAATTTCTCATCTGAAAATACTAATGAGCTTAGTTATGTTGGTGAAAAGCAAACCCATTTAAATATTGGTAATAAAATTTTGGTGAATTTCAATATGGTACAGTTACTCAATAGAGAATTAATTCCTCCTAATTCTTTTGTTTATTTACATGTTAAGTACTTGAATCCTCCATCTGAATATTTTATTTTCAAACCCAATTTAAAAAATAAAGGTCTTGTGTTACATCAATCATTGCACTCAAATTCTTCAATTCAAAATGATTTATTTTTGGTTGTATGTCAGAATATATCAAAGCTGGATATTCATTTAAATAAAAATTCAATTATTGGCGAATGTATCAATGTAGATGAGAAAGATATTGAGGAATACTCTTTTGATTTGGATTTTGAGAACGATTATTGTAATTTAATTTTACCATCTGAAGAGATTAAAAGAAAACGTATTCAAGAATTATCCCCAAATGACTTTGATCTTAAACATTTACCTCCTCATGAAAAGGAATCTTTGACCAAATTATTATGTAGTAAAGCTCTTGCTTTTTCAAAATCTCTTGACACTTTAGGTCATACGGACCTGGTCAATCCTCAATTCACGATGCTAAACTCTCATCCAGTCAAAACTCTACCTTTTCCTGTGCCACAGGCACTTGAGCAAGAAGCTCTTGACCAAATTAATCAAATGTTAAACGCTGGCATTATTGAGAGATCAAATTCATCTTGGGCGTGTCCCATGCTTCTTGTTAAAAAGAAGAGAACTGATATGTCTAAGCCTCAAAAGTATCGTTTGGCTCTGGATTTAAGATTGTTAAACTCCATAATAATTCCATCTTCATATCCTCTTCCTCGAATTCAAAATCTATTGGTGCAGTTATCAAAATTTAAGTATTATACTACTCTTGACTTGCCCTCTGCATACTGGCAGATTGCGGTACCTAAAGATATGCAAGATAAACTCAGTTTTACTACTCCATGGGGAATTTTTACCTATTTACGTCTCGTATTTGGCTTGAAGACGGCTGCAAGCACCTTCCAACAATTAATTGACTCAGTTATTCAATTATCTCAAATTGATTCATGTTATGCATATCAAGACGATATTGTAGTTGGTGCTAATTCATTTGAAGAAATGTCTATGAAACTCACTAAGCTATTAGACACTCTCATTGCTAATAACATTACTCTGTCTCCTGAAAAATGTGCATTTATGCAAACAAGTATTAACTTTTTGGGTTTCCAACTCACAGATCATAGAATTCTTCCTATTACGAGTAACATTTTAAAAATCACTTCTTTTCCAACGCCTAAAACCAAAAGGCAAACGAAAAGTTTTATAGGTTTGTGTTCATTTTATAGGTCAATTATTCCAAATTTTGCTAAATTGATTACTCCTCTCATTGAAGTCACCAAACCTAAAAATAAATTTTCTTGGAAAACTGAGCAGGAAAATGCATTTAAAAAATTACAAGACATTTTCTTCCATAAACCTATGCTCAATCTTCCTAATTGGAATGAAACGTTCTATGTTAATACAGATGCATCAAAGACAGCAATTTCAGCTGTTCTTATGCAGAAATGTGATGGTGAACTAAAACCCATCTCCTATTATTCCAAAACTCTATCTCAATCAGAAAGACACTACCCTGCCATCAAATTGGAACTTTATGCCATTTACAAAGGCATAACAGCTTTTAAATACTATATTTTTGGTCGACCCTTTATTCTATTATCCGATGCCAAACCTCTTAATAATTATAAAAAGGCTACATCTCCTGCTGATATTACTACTCGATGGATGTTAGAACTGTCAGAATATTCGTACACATTCCAGCATGTACCAGGCAAAGAGAATGTGTTAGCAGATTTTCTGAGTAGAACACCTCACATTCCTACTGAAGATCTCAATAATAATCCAGATCTTATTTCTTCGCAAGAACCTCTACCTATTGTTGATAATCAAAACGATTTACATAATGACATTCCTCACTTTCCATGTGGTTTAATTGACAAAATCCACCACACATGTCATCTTCAAAGTGACTCTTCACCTCCAAATAATGATAATAATCAAGATCCATTATTAGAAATTCTTGATCACACCATCTTCTCTGAACAACAAAAAGACCCAAAAATTAAGCAAATTTATGAAGATCTTAAAAATAATAAGAAATCTAAAAGTTTAAATGGCTACTATATTAATCCAAGTAATGAGTTACTTTGCTACAATGGTCATTTTTCTTCTGAAGATATTGAGCTACACAAAGCTGTTTTACCTTTGTCACTTAGAGCAAAAGCCTTAAGAATTGCTCATATTACTCATACTGGAATTCATAAAACCATTGTTAATTTAAAGAAAAGATTTACCTGGAAAACCCTTGTTTCAGATACCATTAATTATGTCAACTCTTGTGAAATTTGTTTAGTAAACAAAAATCATAAAAAAAATACTGCTCCATACCTACCTGCGCCTCTTCCAACTGCTCCCAATCAAAAAGTCTCTATGGATTTACTCGGCCCATTGAGGAATCGTCAATATGTGATGACAGTCATAGATCACTTTTCTCGTCATTTAGAATTATATGCCTTGAATAATATCAACGCTGAGTCTGTTACAAAAGCTTTATTACATTACATTTCCACTCATGGAAAACCTGAATAAACGCTCACTGATCATGGCTCTCAATTTACTAGTGACATGTTTTCTTTCTTTAATAAAAAGCTTGGCATTAAATTAGAACACAGTTCTGTAGCCCATCCCCAGGCCAACGGATTAAGTGAACGAGTCAATTCTCAAATAAAATCGTCTGTGAATACAATGGTTTCACAAGGATGTGATATACCAACTGCTCTAAAAATTCACCAATCCATATATAATGCTACACCTCATCCAGCCACAAAATTCACTCCAAATCTTCTTCATTTTGGAAGAAAAATAAACGACATTTATTCCAATTATAAAACTCAAGTTTCATGGAAAATTCTCAATACTGCATATGAAATTCATAAATTGATGGATGTTATTGAAAAAATATACTATCAAGCTTACAAGAATAACGAATCGTCTAGACAAAAGGTGTACCAAAAATCCAGAGAAAAATTAAAGTTTTCCAACATCAATGTTAATGACATTGTTTACGTAAAATTTCCCACTGTGTTTAACAAAAAAATACAAGGCCCATACCTGGTAAAGAAAATAATTTCTCCTGTGCTTATTCAAATTCAAGATTCTAATAATAGTCACGCTTCACCCATGTTGATTCACACTAACAGAATCTTGAAGCTTCAAAAGAGAAATGAAGCATTGCAATATCCTTCAGTTTCTTCTAAAAGTGTATCACATGATCAAGCTCCTGTTGATAATGCATCTTCTACTCCTGTGAGACAACACTCTCCTACTCAAGTTTCAAATCATGATGCTGCTTGTAACACATCTCCTCCAATTCTTTCTTCTTCTAAGTGTCAACAAACATCTTCTTGTTTAAGTAAATCAGTACTGTCACAAGCTCCTCCTGATAGCACTCATACTGGTGTTAAAAACAAGTCTACTCAATATAAAAATTATGATCTTCGCCCTCGCAATCATAAATTGTATAAAAAATAAACTAACCTTCTTTTTCCTTTTTCAGGATGACTCTTGAGTTGTAATATAATCAGTCCATGCTAGCTAGACTGATATTCCAGTAAGAAGAATCACTGTGTAATTTTTTTTCTTTTCTCCAAGCTGCAGGCAGCTGTTGTTATTTTTTTTTCTTCTTCATTATCTAAGTCTTCTTCTCCCTGATACAATACAACAGTCATCCTCATGATGTATGTATGGTTTTCAATAGTTTTATTATTTAATGCATTTATCTCTAAGTCATAATTATTACAATAAATATATATATATAATCTCATGTATGCCATACTTTTAAATCTTATAAAGTCTTTAATTACAATAGTTGGTGCTGAAATTGAGAAAGAATTTGTCTTTTTTATATTCTCGTTATAATATTATGTCATTATTTAAAGTTATTTTTGACAAATGTGTATTCTAATAAGAAAGGTGAAATTGTAATTAATATAGGGTAAACATAAATTGGAGTACTCCTCAAATTATTTTCTCTATTGTGACTTCTCTTTACAATGCATGCATGCTTTAACATTTAACCTCTTTTGATAAAAAAAAAGAAAGTGCATGATAAACTTATACATACTAATATTTCTTCTCTTCTTGTTGAAATATAGAAGGTGAATGACTCACAATAAGTACTATATTTTTTTTTATATACTTTTGGGTATTTATACTTTGGATCCAAAGATGTTGATTGAGTCATTATATATATCTATATAAAGCAAATACTTGATATATGACAAATGCAAAAGTGATCACTTACTTAATTTAAAAAAAAAAAAAAAAAATGTTTGAAAATTACAAGTAAATATGTTCAAGATATCTTCTATATATAAAATTTTTGACATAATTGATTTTTCTTTTGTTTGAAAATTGACATTATCAAGTCATATATAAGATTGACATATTCATATAAGTTTCTTCCTTTTTTTCAGAATATTAAATATCTTAGCTTTTATGTTTATTTTGAATGAAGTATAATATTAAGAGTATTTATGCAATTATTGTCAATCTATATTGAAGGTGTTCAAGAATATTCCTTTATGAGAGTGTAAAGATTCTCTCTGTGAAAATTGTTATATTCATTTTGAAGATGTTTTTATTGAAATATAACATCATACTTTTGCTACCAATTTAACATATGCCATTCTTTTTGCAACTTATTATTTTATTTTCTGTGAGAATGTGTTATTGAATAATGCTAAGGTTATTCATTTAAGATTTGTGGAAAGCTTAAAAGGCTATGTGGTGATATAAGTAAATTTTTTTTATGAGAGCCTAACTAATCTCTCTGCACCATTTATATATATATTTTTTTGTTGTTCAATTGTCAACTTACAAATTCATTCAATTTATCATGTGTTATTTGAAACCATATATTGTATATATAGTTATAGTATGATTCATATACAGTTATAGTATGTTTCATTTTGTTGACAACTAAGAATATAAATATACATATTATTGTATAATCAAATATTTTGACATATGCTAAAGCATTCTACTATTATAGTGCATTTTGCACAGCCTAACAAGAGACTCGTCAAAGTTAAGGACTGTTGTTCTGCACATAGACATAGACTTTACATTTTTTTTGATATATGATAGATACTTCTGGAAGAAATTTTGTATACCTTCCATTTTAACATTTAATATAGTTGGTATATTTACATAAGGTTTACTATCATAACAATAATTATTCTTTTTATTTATATTCATATAACTATTTCTGATACATTTATTTTGTGTAATTATTTTGTATATTTGTACATGTGTTAGAAAATATTGTCTCGATGAAAAAATTGTTCATTTTTGTCATCTCACCAATATTTTCTTTTGGGGAACCCCGGGTAAATATGTGGTGGTTACTCGATAACCCCCCCATATGTTTAGTTTAATTCAATTTTATTAGCCATTTTATTTCCTTTCACCTCCTTTTTATTAATGTTCTTAATTTAAATTTTATTTTGATGTCGTTTCTTTTCATATCGTCGCCTGTAATCTTTTCTTTCTTACTTAGCTTTCGAATGTTCCAAGCCGGTAAAATCCTGTTCGATGTCATTCCTTCCGGTTTAGAAATCCTTCGAGAACATTCTGGCTTGTTCTATGGGTGGAACTTCCGTTTATTCGGACACTCCCCTTAGCCTATCAGTTTAAATTCCGCAGGTGACGTGTTTTAAGCCGTTGAGTGCCTGGCCACCTGCTTTGGCCTTCCTTCTTTAGGGGATTATCAATTCTTCCCGTATTAAATTCATATTTCTCCATACTTTGTATCGTAACTTGGCTTAATTTTCCTCACTCCCCTCTTTTGTGCGTCGCCAACTTGGCGTATGCCTTATTTACTGTAACCCTAATTCTTTTCCCTCCGGACTCTCCGCCGAGAGAGCAGTCGCGCGGTTAGACTCCTGCCGAGATGGGTGCTGCTGGCTGATCAAAATTTAGCGGAATTCCGGGCATGTGTGCGCCCCCCATGACCGTTGGATGGAGCAAGTTTTATTCTGCAAATGTCCATGCCAGGATTACTCGGTTGACTTTTTAAGGCTGCGATGAGCAAGGCTGCATTCAAAAGTATCCAGAAAAGTATTGTGTTTTTTTTTTTTTTTTTTTGGTTACGCAATTTAAATAAGGTGACATCATAATTCTTCTGTTTGTTGCTCTCTTGCTAACTTCATAGCGAAAGTAGAGTGTCGTCATGTTTCTTCTAAATATTTTTACTCATCATCTTCTCGTCAAAAATATGCTCCCTAACCAATGTATATTCTCAATTCTTCTATAACGTTTAATGAGTTCTCCGTCCTCTGAAAAGCAGGCTCAGGAGTGGAGTCTCTTTCATGTAGTGAAGGTATTTATTACGTAAAGTCTTTATTCCATAATCTGTCTTCATTGTATCGATATTTTGGCCCAAGAAATATATATATTATATATAAATTTTTAAATATCACGGGGCGTTCCAGAAGAAAATATAGGTACATCTCTGTCTGGAAAAATTATCTGCTAATATAAATAGATATTTGAAAATTACATGTACCTATGTGATGTTTTAGTTCATCCTGTCAAGATACATAAAAATGTGGTACAAAGAAGAATTTGTTGTTCCAATATATCAATTTTATGATTAACATCATTTGTGAAATTATTGCTTCAAAATATATGATAAATTGATTAATGTGTACGAGAGCAAGAATATATATACTTGTGAAGAAATATTCAATATTCATAAAAAAAAAGGTAAACAAGTTTTTCATGAAAAATAAAAGTATTTTTACTTGCAATCTGTTTGCATTTTAATTTCCTGTGCATGTGTCTGTCTGGTATTATTCGTCAGCAGCCAAGGACTTCACAGGTAACTTTATTTCTTTTATCAATTTATATTTTTTTATAATTTAACTTTGAAACTGTTGTCATCTTGATTTAAGATTTCTTTTATTGTTTTAAAAGAAGTAATGATGGTAGCTATCGGGTCTTTTGCCGGCCCTCATTCTTCGCAATGTACATAATCATTTATACGATTCACTTGGCCTACTTCTGAGTTTGAAACAAAATAAACAAGTGTTTCTCATCTCTCTTATTTCTCCAAACACAACAATCATAAGTACTTATTTTACGTACTGTTCCAATCATTTTTATATGATACTAGGTAAAGAAAGTATTTTGGGGAATGTTTGTAAAATATCAAATTCCAACACGGGTTAACAGATATTACAATTATATTTCTAAAGTTTCTTGCGATATATCAAACAAGATTCGTTCAGAACATTAATTTATTTTTTATATTTAAAGAGTGAAATATATGACTAAAATAAAAGAATCATTAACAGTACAAACTTTGATTATTATTATTATTATTATTATTATTACTAACTAGGGAACTGCAAAAAGTGTAAGTCACCGATTTTGACGATTTTGGTACTACTATATACTATAATAATACTACAATATTAAGATACAATCCCTCATATTTTTGCTTCATTTTTGGAGCAACTGATTTTGAGCTTATTTTACAGACGATCACTTTAATAATTTTCATGCTATACTTTTCAAACTTTTAAAAAAGTTGCTCTATGCATTTAACTAACACAATAAGCAAATAAAATTCTTATACCGTTTACGCATGCACCATAAAAATTTATTTTAAAAACCTACTCATTTTTCGTATATTTTTTATTATTTTTTAATTCTGATTACAGGGTATTACGTACAATATTGTTTGCCATATTTTCGGAAAAGAACATTAATTTATATTTAGAACTCTGGAAATTATAAGCAAAAAGCTTGGATAATTTTGAGACTGTTTTCATAAAAACCTTAATTTCTCTACGAGTACGCATGCTATCCGCATAAAAATGAACACATTTTCTTACAATAAGCCACTTAACCATAATCTACTGTTTAAATGCTTTTGCTACATTAGTTTTCATAGTGTTATCCAAAAGCTTTTCATTCTTTTTCAATTTGTTGACTGTCTCCTATTTGAAGTTTAAAGAAAATAAAATTATAAGAATTATGTTACCTGTACTATATTATGTTTACACAATTAGAGTTTCAAGATAATTACTCGTGTATTTTTCTAGATATTTAACTAAGAGTCTTAAATCACATGTGGCCGGTCTCCTGTGGCAAATAGTGTTTTATGCATTAGGTCTGAAGAAATTAATTCGTTTTCAATTCCTAAAGCATTGATTTGTAGTTAAATTAAAATTTAGATATTGCAAATAAAAAAAAAAAACGATTTTTATTAAATATTAACGAATTCAGAAAAAAATATATAAGTACAATTTTTCTAATTAAAATTTATTTTGTTTAATGTTTATTTTAGAAAACATTTGATCTTGTATTAATTCATAATAATGTACCCCTAACATAGCAAAAATATTGAAACAGTTCCCAATAAAACTTTTGAATATGGACACTAAACGTGCTTCGTATGAATTTAATTTGAATGAAAAGCTATGATTTTATTTTGTCCTTTTTAGCTTACAAAATCTCAAAATACAGAGAGTTATTTCTTTAAATATTTCATTTCTTAAAAGAAATATCATTAACTAAAAAGGTCACGTTTCCTACAAACAGATTTTAGTAATAAAACCTTTTATTACTTCAACTAAGAATCATTATAGATTTTTTTTTAGTTACTACTATTTTTTCTTGAACATTTACGTAACTGCTTTAAAAGTTTTCATTATTTAATGAAAGGATCTTTATTCTTTTTTTTTTCATGATTGTATAACACATTTAAAATAATGCGACAGTCTACAATAAGTATAAATTTGAGAGAATGTATAAAAATAAATAATAAAATAAAAATAACAAGAAATAATTCTGATTAGTTATAACCTTTATGTGTACCTTATTTAATTTTTAACTTTAAAAAATATTAATTGCTCTTCTTTATTAGCTATCGGGAACACAATTTAAAAAAATATGCTGTAAAAGTTTTAATGGAAATTTCATAATTTCATTTGCGGTTTAAGATAATAAATTTCTTATACGGTAAAATAATAAAACCCTTAAGTTTCCCAGATCTTAGATAAATTAACTATAAAGTGTATAATAATCATTCTTAAAATGTTGAGGTAAGAAATTACCAGAAATCATTTATTTTCTGAATTAATATTATTCATTAGCAGTAAAAAAATGCCTAAAAATTGCAAGTTGCTTCAAAGTTAATCATAAAAAATTATTTTTCATATTCAACTATTTACAATATTCTATTTGCAAAAGAATCGATAAACGTAACTTTGTTCTATATACTTTTCAATAAATCTTTTATCAAAGAAAAAATGCTGAAATATTTACCAATATACCTAAAATATTTGAGTAACGTTAAACCATAAAATTGGTGGCAGCAAAGTTTCCACCAATTGTATGGTGGCACTGACGGCGATTGAAGGCCAAGTCGACGCTTGACTCAGCACTGATCACATGGCCTTCAATCGCAGTCAGTGCCACCTATTGTTTGAAACTCGAACTAAAATACAAAATTACGGTACAAAAACTCCTGACATTATACATAACCCTCCTGCAAAATTTTTTTAAATAGCTGTCACCGTTTTCAATTTATTGCATTTTTAAATCCATCAGTCATTTTTGGGACACCCGGTATATATGTATATATACATATACACTATATGGCCAAAGATGACCAGCTACTTACGATTTTTGACATTTTGTTAAACATCTAGAAATACACATGAGGAATTATCGTGAAACTCTAAGTGTGTAAATATAAATGTACACTTGATACATTTTCGTGTTTTTCCCTTAAACTCTATAGCGGACCGTCAATAAATTGAAAAATAACAAAAATCTTTTAGAAAACCCTAACAATTTGAAACACCGAAAAATAATTAAATACAATTTTAATAAATTAATCGCATTATGGGTTGAAATAAAAATCTATATTTTCATTTTAAAATGTACAACATAGATTGGATGTTCTACAAATTTCAACATGAAAAGTAAAACCTGTATTGAGTTAAAAACTGTATTAATGACTTTTCTGTATTGCGATTTAAGAAATATATACGCTACATTTCAATGTACTTCTTATCTAACAAAAAAATCTTTTTATTGCTGGAAAATATTTCATGTTTGTTCAACATTACTTCCTCTGCCTCATCTAAGACATGGGGGATTTCATAAATAACATAAAATCAAGAGAAGATAATTATAAGTAACACATACACGAGCTATTCATAAAATTCTGTGTCAGATAAAAGTAAATCCTTTCTATTCAACACATTTATAAGCATTCACGTGTAAAAATTTCTGTTATACAGATAAAAATATATGCAAACTTCTAGTTTAATTATTTTTAATTGCATAGAATATCCTAATATATGTATTTTAAAAATGTATATTAAATATTCATTTGTTATTATGTGGCAATTTGTGTATATGGTATTATTTATCGTCTTATGCATATGTTGGTATTATGGTATTTTGTATCTTATTTTCATCATAAATTTTTCCTTGCAAGATATAGCTTTTCTCCTTGGAAAGTTTTTGTATAGTTTCCTGTTATTATTTTTGTCATACAATTGACACCAGAGATTATTCTGATTTCACCAGTCCATCTTGATTGAGGTTGTCATTTGAGTGGTATTTTGAATTCTACATCTCTATTATACCATTGAGGGGTGTTTTTGATTACATCTATTGTCGTGTCTTCTAGCACTTTGTCTAGTACAATGTTTCTCAAATACTGTAGTAAGGGAAGAATGTTATACTAAGGCATCCTGAAATTTCATCTGAAATTTAAAAGACTCTTTGATAGTCATTATTTCCAAACATCATAAAATTAAACGTAAAACAATATATATGTTGAAAAAAGTATCAATTTTCTAATTCATTTGAATTGTAATATATTCCGAAAAAACACAGAAATTATTAACAGTTTCATGGTCTTAAAAAAATAATAAAATACCTTTTCATTACATTGTTTATGTATCACTAATTATATATGTGACAAAAAAAACTGAGGAGTTAGTTTCAAGCAATGTAATATAAGAATTACCTTATGAGCCATTATTTTGAAATTCAGACAAAAAAGTGATATTTTGATAGTTGTATTTTTTTATTTGCTTGATTTTTTTATATGTTGAAGTAGATCATATTTAATAAATAATGTGCAATTTTAAAGCCC
>CAXHSM010000857.1:0-44319 GCA_964019185.1 Maratus speculifer
GTTCACGAAAATGCATAAAAAATAGCAAAATTTGATAAAAGTCAATTTGTTGGAAGTAAACTTTTTTTGCTTGCATTCACACTTTTTCACTGTTAAAAAAAAAAAAAAAAAAAAAAAAAAAATGTTTTTTTAATGGAAAAAATTCCGTTGTTATCAGGAAAACATTTTTTTAATCTCTAGAATATCTACATATTGTAAAGGTTATGACTAAAAATTCGAAATAGGATTCAGACATTTTGTATTTTTGATGGAATAAGTTGATTCCGACTTTGTCTCCCTCTGTAACAACGCGTTTTGTATTCATACATTTTCCATTGTGCAACAATCATTATTCCACAAAGATCTCAATATTTATAAAAGTGTTTATAATATGAAAGCATCTGAAATGCCACGTTTGGTGTACAATTTGCGACTTGCTTGGCATAAAGCCGCTTTATGTTACGCGTACAAAAAATAAACTTTGGAATATAATTACATTTAATATTTCCATCAAATAATTGTGTTATTTTAGTCATTTTGTTTTACAAAATATTACAAATATAAGTATTAGGTTCGAACACAAAAATAAAGAAAAAAAAGGCAATTTTTATATTGCTGATTCTTTTTTTATAATCTTTTCTAAGAAGAGAAAAGTAATTGGGCTATTTTAATAATCTTATATTACGAAGATGCATCAAGATGAAATGACACATATCCATAATGAAAGACGCGAATGGAAGATGTTTTGTAATAAACATAACGTCATTTACAAAATGTTACAACATTTTGTAAATGACGGGAGAATTGAAAATTTTAAGAAAGCGTTTATAACATAGCTATACTGTGTTTAGATATTCTTTTCAGTTTTAAAATGCCATTTTCTAAAGTAGCAAATTTGAAGTACCGGTATATTTCCGTTTAAAAGTCGAAAACTTTTGGGCATTTTTTTTTTCTTTTTTGGCTCCAAAGTAGGGGTTTCGGCTTATACAAGAGTGCCAGAAATTTCAAAATTTGATTTTCTAAAATGAAAAAGAAAAGATTGTAAGTATAAAAAAAAACTTTAAAAGTACTTAGAAATTTCTATAATATCTAAAGCTCCATTTATTTACAATGAAAAAATTACCAATCCTCATTCATTATGCAAATCATTATCATAATTTTCAAACAATTCATTAAAATCACTTTCTTTCATTGGTACATAAGTAACAATATGAACAGTGTCTAATTCATCATCATCACAATCATCGTCTTCTTAAAAATTGGCAGCACCTGCAGTTCAGTGTTGCCCAGTGGGCTACTTTTTTTACTTTCTTTTATCTTTACAAGAAGAAAGTATTAGATCCGTGAAAATTTCCGAAATCCCGTTTTCGACGGATTTACACATTTAAGAGCTGAGAGAACGCGAAAAACATGTTTTTTCAAAATGTCTGTCTGTGAATATATCTGCAGTGTGACAAAAATTTTGTGGGCACTCTGTCACAAAAACTAATGCACGGAATTTCACAAAACTTTAGATTCTGTTAAACCTTGATATAAACTAGATCGTATTAGTTTTTAGTGTATATATCTTAACAGGTGGCGCTGCTATGCTGCATTATTCCCAATTTTCATAATAGCCATATCTCAAGATTTAGTGCATGGATTTTCATAAAACTTTAGATTTTGTTAGTTCTTGATATAACATGGCGGTGATTACGTTTTGGTACAAATCTCGCAACAGGTGCAATTGCCATGGTGCATAATTCGTAATTATCGCAATAGCACTAACTCAAGAACAACTGCACGAAATTTTCTAAAATTTCAGATTCAGTTAGTCCCGTATGTAGTTTAGTGTTGTTTAATTTTGGTGTAAATTGCCCTACAGATGGTGCTGCTATGCTTGATTTTTCACGATTTCACAATAAATGTATCTCAAGAACTAATGCATGGATTTTAGTCGAATTTCAGATTTAGTTAGTACCTTATAAAAATTGATCCTGATTAGTTTTTGGTGTACATTACCCAACATGTGGCTCTGGTATGCAGATTTTTTTAAAGATTTTGCAATAGCTCTAACTCAAAAACTAATGTACGGATTTACATCAAAATTCAGATTTAGTCATAAGTTGGCATAAGTTGTTGCTGACTAGATTTTGGTTAAACCACCTGCCTTGTGGCGCTGCTATGCTGCATTTTTCAGGAAGTATTAACGTGCATAAGATAGAAGAAAGTTTGGGATTGCATCTTCTGACTAGTTTAACTCAAAATTCTTGCTTGACACCACTTTTTATGAAACGGTAAAATTCCTTTTGTTTTCGCGTTAATAATTATGTCAATAAATAAGGCACATTTTACCATTTCAAAAAAGCGGTGCCAATCAAGAATCTCATTTTTCTTTAACTAGCTCATCTGGCAACACTGTTGTAGTTCCATTCATCGCACTATTGATGCAACATTTTTTGAAGGATCATACGATCATTTATTCTGGTAAATCAAGCCAAAAATAGGATATTTGTTTTTTATAAAAGAGCAAGTAATAACAGAATGAGAGAGTCGAGTAAAGCAGATTCGGAAGCACGCAGGGCAAAATACGAGGGATCAATAATTTTAGTGATCGCATTTTTTTCTATTATATGCGTACAAAACGTGCTAATTTTTCATTCGCTGAATTTTTATTCACCATTTTTTATTTCCATCGACTTATATACGTGTTTCCAATTTTGGATGATTTTTCACTGATCGGCTGGTACACGAAAATATACGAAATTTTTTTTTTTTTTTCTTTACGATATTCGACGACATTTACTTGAAAAAGAGAAAGTTTACACAAAAAGTAAATACACCATTATTATTTACAGAAATTACACACAAAAGTGATTATGATATCGTGTTCTTGTTAATGAGCCAACACATTTCCTTTTAATACAGAAGATTCTAGAGTGAATCTCAATAATTAAAAATTACACGGCATTTCTACCGAACATCGTTACGAGAATTAGAGCATGGACAGAGTGTCAGACAAATCGAATTTATAATTTTTTCAACTAAATTTGAAAGCATCAAAAAGGGTTTCTAATACATTTACATCTTGTTTTTAAAAAAAGTGTTACTTTTTTATCCATTTTCGGCAATTCTCGCTTAAGAATGTTTTGGGATCATTGTCACCGTGACATCTTAATATTATAATGAACAGATTCCTACGAAAATCCCAAAGAGCTTCTCAGAGTGAAATAGACCGCAACATTTCTAAAATGCGAAAAACGAAAAATACTTCTAAATTTGGAATCTTTTTACCCGTCCATGCCAGTTCACTTTGCGGTATCTTTAAATCTTCATCTTCTCAAGATTTTTTGATCACAGGAGCGGGAAGAAAGTATTGCATGACTGGATCTCGAGGAAAAGCGCAAGGGAAAAATAACTTCGTTAAACAATTGGAGATTCCTAACGATTTAAGAGGAAATTTTGTTTGCATGCTTGGCAAAAAATAAAAAATAAATAAATAAAAATAATAAGTTAATTTTATTGAAAACGAATAAAAATTTATCAGAAAAATAATGATTTCGAAAGAAAAAAATGCAAAATGTTTAAGACAAAAATTCTTACGTAAGAAAACTTAAGGGTGTATATCCGGAATAAAAAGTTTCAAAAGCAAATTTTTAGTACATTTTATGTATACAAAAATTAGCTTAAAATCTTTATTTCCAGTATGCACTTAAGTTTAACGCAGTTTTGAAACAGACGTTTACACTATTAATAAGAAATCTACTTACTTCAATACAAACCGAAATACATGTTAATGATATTTTAACTCTTTCTTGTCTCGTGTACTATTGATATTACATGCTTTTTCATCGTGTATTATTTTGTTTTAACAATTACTTTTTTTTAGTTTCTTATTTAGAAATGATAGTATATGGCTATGCTTTTCTTATTATGACTTCATTTATGTTTTGACATTTAGTAGTAACAACAGTTATAAACGTTTGCTTAATTCTCTTTGCGCCGTTGGCGATTTCTTTATTTTATACATATATTTAACGCTTTAAATTTAATATATAGGTTACTTTTCTGAACGAGTCATGTGTCATGAAACGCAAAAAACATTAGAAAGTTGTAATATCTGTCAAATCCTGCTGTAATATGATATTTTTCGAACGTCTCCAAAAACTCTTCCTTAACCTATTATCATAATAATATGAATTTAAAAGTACACAAAAAAAGACATTTGTTAGATTTCAGACAATGAAATAACCTTTAAACTTTAGTAAGTCTATTTGGATAGCTATGATTAACTTTATTTCAGTAAAAATAATTTTGTTCTAATGGAAAAAAAAAACAGACCTGAAAGGGTTAATATTGTCAATTTGCAAAGTTTACAAATTGCATTTTATGTAATTTTTAGGCAATAAGCTCTTTTTTTCCATCAAGTCCATTCACTCCATTCTTTTCTATATATATATATATATATATAAAAAAAAAAAAAAAAAAAATCATATATGTGTTGGATTATAGTAATAGAAAAATATGTAAATATATTTCTTGGCTGAATAAATATGTATGTCCGTAAAAATTTCCAATACAAAGTCAATATTTTGTATATTTAAAATATTATAACAAAACATTATACAGATAGAAAATATTCTTTTGTCTCTCAATCAAAACTAACACTTACTATTCATGGTCAGTAAGATGGTACGCAAACAATTATAAAGACTCTATGGGTTAATAAAAACGATAGTTTGGCAAGCTGTAAATATTTTTTAAAATTAAATAATTTTTTTAATACACATTTTAATATAATATACTATAATATTTTATTATAATATAATTTTAAAACATTTTCTTGGGGAAATAATATTTTTATTGTTTTATTAAACCTATAGATGTATATTCGAGAAAAATTTCCCTAGGCTAAGATTTCTTTGCTTTACCAACAGATCAAAATAAAAACATGTTGCAAAATTTTTTCTCCGAGTCCTCATAAATATAAAATTCTGTCAAACATTTTTCACAGGAACCATAAAAAGGCAGACCGCGCATCATATGACAGCGAGGATTACAAGCAGAATGATACAACATTGAAGCCAAATAAAACCTGATGTTTGCCACCCGCCCCCTACTGCCACAAGGTTCAGTCTCCGTTTTACCTTCTTTTTTTTCTTTACTTTTTCTTTCTTTCTTTCTTTTTTTTTTTTTTTTTTTTGATATCATTTTCATTTTTTCTTCCCTTCTTTGGACCATTGCCGACTTCTTAGCTTTGAAGAGGAGGGGAAAAATTGAAAAAGGGGACAACATAATGAGATCAATTTGATCAACTAATGTCACATGTGACCAATTTCTTCTTTTCTTTTTACTTTGATTCAAAACATTACTGTTAAATGACCAATTTGCATAGGTCCATAATTATAAATTACGCATGTAATTAAATCTACTTGCTTTTTCTAGTAATCAACCATGAGACTTCATAAAGCCTTGACCCTCTATTTTAGTTTGTTTGTAAGTAAATATGTCGTCAATGATTCTTTCTTTTATTCGCAAACACATTGACCCCATTCTAGTTGATATTAGCTTTATTTGCTTATTTATGCATTATAAATCTCGGATGAACTAAGATATCAGTCACCGTTTGTACGCAGTTTATATCTGATCCCTTCAAGAACAATTTTTTCCTTTTATTAAATACGCTTAATAAATATCTAATTAAAAGAATCTCAATTTAATTAACGAGAAAATAAATGGCACCAATAATGCTAATAATAGCATTATTAATGCACATTTATTATTTTTAACGCGAATATTTTGAAACTTTTTTTTATTAGAAAACATATGTGAATAAAAATTTTCGCTTTCCTGTTACCATTAAAAGTTAACAGATTTTTTCATTTCATTTCATTTCTTTCCTTTATTTGATTACTGACTTTGGGGATTAAATAAATAAAAAATGTGGTATTAAATTTTAGTGATAAAAAAATAAAAGAAAAAATTGCCAACTATTGAGAAATATAAATTTTCGGTTCTCCAATAGCGTAAATCTTTTTCTAAGATGTTTTGGTTATTTTACTGTTTAAGAAGTACATATTTAGTCATTAGGTGTATAATTGTTCATTAAAAAAAAAGATGTACAATTTTCAGGGATTTTTCAAGACTCTTTTCTTACAAGATCCTCGTTTTGTGAAATTGTGATTTTTTTTCTATATTTCTCAAAATTTTAATCACAATTTTGAGACTATGATATTAGCGTTACTTTAATATTAGCGGTAGTATTTCTCTTTCGATGTTTTTAACAAGGCTCTGTTTTATTGAAAAAACATACATAAACGCTTTAATTTTAGGTGCATAAATTTACAAACTTGATAATATGATAGATAACATGATATAATTTACATATATCATATATATATATATACATTATGATGAAAAATATTTTGAAGGCTCCTTCTAAACAATAGCATGTTTAGAATTTAACTATTATTTTTGAAAATTATTCTCACATGACTATTTCTGGAAATTCATATTTGAATTTTTATAATGACAGCGATTAAATAAAAATGTAGATATTTATTTTTAAAAGTGGTAGCTCTGAGGTTCATTGACCGACTAGTGCGTATTTAAAACAACACAAACATTTTCCGTAATAGCCCCCTAATATTTTGAAAAGTATATAATTTATATAAAATATAATGAATCCGTGAGCTACAAAAAATATATTACTAAATGATTAATAAAAAATACATTATTTATTAATCACATTCCTTTTATAATTCAAGCAAAACTAGTATTCTATTTTTACATTTTTTTTTAAATCGAATGATTGGTGATGGTCGATGTAGGGGGAAAAAAACTACGCAAATCATTGAAATTAAGTTTTTTGGAAAAACAGAACCTAAATTTTAAATTTACAAAATTGTTAAGAGGTTTTTAAATTTCTCCAATTTTCTCTCCCTCTATTTTTTTTAATCCCATAAACGATTACATAAAAGAAAATCACTTTTTATGCAGTATGATATTAGACATCTCATCCCTATTTCTTATTAATAAAAAATTGAATATTTTAAATGCAATAATATAACTTAGAAATTTGGGATTTAGGGAAATGAATTTAATCTGATATTTGGAAAAATTAAAACATACGAAAAAACAAAGTTTTTGATTGACTGAGCATGGCAAAACAGGAATAGAACGCAACAGTTGAAGGCTTAATGGAATTTACTCTTTGGTTACATATATGTATATATATATATATATATATATATACATATAAACAAGAAATGGATTGGGGTAATTAGTCTTAAATCCTATTATTTCTGCCTTAATCATCGATAAGCTTAATAATGACACTGCAATTTAAAATCGCTATGTTAAGGCAAAGTGTGCAATGACTTCAGTTGTAGAAATCAAAGCAATGCAACCGATTTAAAAAGTTTCAGCGTATGAAACGAAAAGCTTTATATTGAAGAAAATTGTCCTTCAACATAATGATCAAATGGAACTAATTTTTGAAAAATGGGTAAATCAATGTCAGTAAACGGAAATGGAACTTAGAAAATTCATTGTTATTCAAGGAGTGGTTGCTGTGCATTGTAGAAAAAAAAAGTTTTTCTTAATTTACGAAAATATAATATACCCACAAACAAAAATAAACAGTAACTTCTTCCGAGTTACCCACGATTTTGAAAAGAATGCTTTATCTTAGAAACGCGGAAAGTCAATATATTTTCGATACTTAAAGGAAAATTTATAAAAACAAAGTTGATTTTTGCTGAAACTGTTTTCTGAAAATGTTTCCGAATATTTTTTATTGCATATTAATACATTTTTCAAACGCTTTCAGTGCCCAACTAAACGTTTTCTGCTGCGTAAATCTATTTGCACATGCAAAAGCAACAAATTAATCTTAATTTTAATGTTGTTAATTTATCATCGTTTTCTATCAAACATGTTTGTTGAATATGAAACATGCTGAATTCAGAATATTCGAAAAACCTACGTTCTGGGTTGAAAAAACTCATCACTGCATTAAAGAAACTATTCGGAAACGTTTAAAAAAAATCAGTGACGGCAAAAGAAGTTTTATTTTTAGAAATTCTTTTTTTAATCTCAAAAATACATTAGTTTTTGAGTTTTCTAAAGATAAAGAATGCTTTTTGGAATCGTGAGAAACTCAGAAAAATATTACTTAATCATTTTCGTGGCTATGTTATATTTTCCCAAATTTAGAACTATGTGTCTTTTTTACAGTGAACATGAATGTTAAAAATATCATTTTATATTGAATAAAGTTTTGTACAAAATGATTATTTAAAAATATCAAGGTCAGATTTTTCTAATATTATACGCTCGAAATTTGAAAATTTTCACAGAAACTCCCCATTTCAGAGAAAAAAAAATGTAATGTCAATCTTGCCAAAATTAAAAATAAATTTTTGGGGTTGCGGTGATGATTTCTAAGGATGTGCATTTTAAAATTATTTAAATGATGATATGTCTATCGAAATGTAATTTTATAAAGGCTAACATTCGATTGAAAATAATATCATGCTACATTTATACATTGCTTACGAGACAATCAAAATTAATATTTTATGGAAATATATCGTTCATGTTTCAAAAGCATCCATCAAATTTCGCAGTAAGAAAATAATTTATAGAAAAGTAGTTTTAAACCCAAAACAATACTAGAGAACCTATAAAATTACAATTATATTTACTTAGTAAAATAAGTTTTTATTTGTGCATAAATGTCTGCAATGTTTGGATGCGGATAGTGATTCCAGTATTTTTAATGATTTTACATGAATTAAAACAAAGCATGTCACATGAAATATTTTTTACAATAACTGCACTTTTGTTAGTAACGGAACTGAAAGCCAGAGTGAACAACTGAAAGCCAACTGAAAGCCGGCTTTCAGTAGAACATGTTTTTCTAAACCACAATTTCATAAACAAAAAATGTTTATCTAGATGTATTATCGTTTCTATTATTTTGTCAGAAAATTGAGAATCGGTTGGCATATGTAATGCTTTCTTTTTATTCTCAAAATGCTTCTGTTAATTAAATTTAAATCGGGTGCTGTTACGACGGGAGTAAAAGGAGAATTATTGTCCATTTTTATAATTATTGCATACGTTTTATCCTGAAGATGGAGGATCTATTCTATTCCTCCAATACGTGTTATTCTGCTTATGTGTCTGAGATGTCTTTGAAAAATATGTGCGTTAAATTATAATTAATTTTAACGAATAATTTTGACATCATTTAGTTTTAAATCATTTTTGATTGAAAATCAGTGAAGTATCCTAACAAATAACTTAAAGTGAATCACTACTATTGTGACAAAATTAACACTTTAAACAATGGAATATTTTTAAAGAGATACAATAGAAATGTATTGAATATTTAAGTATTCTGCTTCTAAAGTAATTTAATTTTCATCAATTCGTTCTTCCATAAACGTTCCTACTATTTGTGATCCCATAGTTTCAAAATTCAGTGTATAATCTTATTAAATCACCTAGCAACTTCATGTCGATTATTAATATATGTCAAAAGGGAAAATGTAATTATACTTTTAAAATAAACGTACAAAACATAATAAAGCATAAAAGAATTTTAGTTGTGTAAGATACAATGCAAAATCTGAAAACATAAAGAACACGAATTTCTTACGTTTTTTTTTTAATTACTCATTGAAAAAATCAGTTTGTATTATTCTCATTTTCATTAGTTTAAATCATGCATGTTAATTAATGTGATTTGATGTACATGTGCTATGCACAAGATTATTAAAAATATATTCGATACATCTACTTAATATTACACAGATATATTCTTAAAACATTAGAAATGAGCTTCACCTTAAAATAATAATCAAGTAAATAAAATATTTTTTTTCAGGCCATTAAACCATAAAATACAAAATTTATAAGATTTCAATAATTTTTTAAAAATAAATATATATATTACAGGTATTTACAAATTATAAAACATTATCAAATACAATTATAATACGAAATATTAAGTTTCTATGTCACTTAGTTTTGGAAATATTATGCGCGCAATGTCAAAAATATTTTTTTTTTTTTTTTGAGAAAAATGACTTTAAATTAAAATTTATACTATTTAAAAAGCTGTCGCTAAAGATATTTTACCATAAAACAGTCCTAATTGAAATATTTGTCCTTATTTTAAACAAGTTTGATAGCACTTTGATAATAGACCTTTTTTTTAACTTTTTAGAAAATTTCAAGGTGATCCCCTACTCCTCTTAACTCTTAAATGATTACATCCATTTTAAATCTTTACTTAAATAAGCTATGATTAAGTTTATAGCAAACAAATGGCATTACATTTTTAACTAAGAAAACAATGTTTATTTTTTACAAATAATAATAATAATAATAATAATAATTATTATTATTATTATTATTATTATAATTATTCAAAAATCAATCCAGTTACTCGAAAAGTACATGTTCAATATATGCTAAAAATTTGCAGCAAACCGATCAGTCAGTCATTCAACCGTTTTTAAAGATAACTTTTACTTGCCTATATTATGACTCTGTTACAAACTATATTTTAGAATAGAGATAATTACCGTTATGCAACCGTTTTCCATAAAAACGGTCAAGTGTCTGGACAATTTGCAAATTTTTAGCAGTGAACTGTTCTAAAAATGCATCCGCCTCATAGACGGACATTACCACCAAAGAGTCAAATGAACTTATAATTAACCTTATGCTTGCACTATTTTGAATTACATAACAGACAAGTTCCACGCGTAATTGTTGTGTAAGTCACGTAGGTTCAAATTGCTGCGAATTTGACTACCGGTATTTTAGAAGGAAAAAAAAATTGACTTATTATATCGGAGATATCTCATTAATTAAATAAGGCATTTTCGGCCTAAAAACTTTAAGGCCTAAAAACTTTTCGAAAACATCGGTAGTCAAAAAGCATAGCAATTATCAGATATGTGACTTACACTACAAAAACTCATGGAACTAGCTGACAGTTAAAGTAACTATAAGATTTTTCAATGTCTTCGTTTCATTTGGAATGTTCTGTTTATACATATAGTTATTATACGTAATCATACGTATCATACGTTATTATACGTAATCGTACGTATTTATTATACGTAATCAAAGCAAAAGTTCCGGTCTGTTCGGAAATGATAACAGTGTAAAATGTGTATAGTTTTCTGGTCACATCACTGATGATCATGGTGATCACTGGTAGTCTCTGTGCGGGTTATTAAATTTTGTGATTATATTTTTATTTTAATTTTGAGAAATAAAATTTTAAAAATGAATACTAGTATTACTTTAAGGTGAAATAATGAAATGTGCAATAAATTATTCTGCAATATATACAATTGATTCAATTTTTTACTTACAAAATGTACTTCCCTTAATCATATATAATTTTAATTAAATTTCTAATGAGAATTAATTAGCATTTACATTATTTAACGATAGGAATATAAGTAGTAAAAAAGAAATGTTAACTGACAAACGATAACAAAATGTAAGGTCAGACCGACACATATCACTTTAGATTATGATGTTCTATACGTCACTAGACCCTTTTCTTTATATTATTTCTCTTGAGTTGGTTCAACCGAAGATTAAATCTGAAATTGCTTCAAACTACAAAATTCAGTCCGAAACATCAAGTTTGACAAACTTACCTGATCAATTATAAATTATTAAGCCTTCTCATTTTGAAATTTGTCAGAAAAGATGCTGGAAAATATTTATTTTATTTAATGAACGAATTATGTTTGTTATTCTCATAGCACTAAAAAATGAAGAACATTTAAATATTGTTAAATGTCATATTTGCTCATGCATTTTGAGTCGAAATATCTTCAAAATTATGTTGTTAAAATAAATGTCAAAGTAGCGAGTGTTTAATTTGGTTTCCAGTAAGACTATACATGCAAACATTTATAAAGCTATGTCTTGAAAGTAAGTCATTTGGTAGAATCTGGTCCGCATTCACGTCATCTAGGTAAAAAAAAAAAAAAAAAAAACCCTGCCTGTAAAAGGGATAATTATGAGTAGAATTTTTTTATTTTTCTTCATCATTACGTGCTTTTTTCCAAGTAAAATAAAATACTAAATATCATAACTATTAACCTTCTGGTTACTTTAATACCAAATAAGTATATTTTGAAATAGCTATTTCACTTCTTAAAATTAATAAAATTCATACCACACTGAAACAAGAAACATTTAATTAAATCTAATTTTTCAGTTTAAAACGTATTTACTTGACTTGGGGGGGGGGGGAGAGACCCCCCCCCCCCCGAAAAATTGGCTGCTGTGAAATATAGTAAACTACAAAAAACCCAATGTTAATTTGAATAGTCTCACTTTAAAAATTACTGAGAAAAGTTTCAGATGTTATTTTTTTTACACTACAATCTATATTATCTTTTCGAAAGCTATTTTTAGTTCTGCTTCAAGTGCAACAAATGGCCTCCCATTACACGTGATATGGAGACGATTTTGTAGCAGCAATCTCTAGTTTTTGATTAAAAAAATGTTAAAAACTGGACATTTTAGAGTTTATCTTTATTTTTATGCAAAGTGACTCTTTCTTTGGGTTAAATCTTAAGAACTGTGCGATTAAAATCCTAGTAAATAATATATAGCATAATTTCGACAGTATTGCATTACATAAAAAATTTTTTTGTTTTTAAAACTTTTGAAAACAAAGTCTCAGAAAAACAAAAAAAAAACAAAAAAAAAACAGACTACCTCTAGTCCTCTGAAACGTGTACAACGTTATTAGTATGTTAAGCGAATGTATGAATTTTTCGTTCCAAACAGCATATTTTTGACAGTATACCACTAACAAGTTCTTCATTTGAAAGCATTTTAAAACAAAGTCTTGAAAAATTAAAGACAAACAAATTGTAGTCTTCCGGAACGTTTGCAACGTTGTTAAGTATATTAAATTTTTGCATTGAAATATTGTCATGAGTTTTTCGTTCCAAACTGTTCAAAGATGAGCTGCATTCGTCATCCGGCTAAAATTACTTAAAAGATTTTTACTGACACATTTTTTTTTTTTTTTTTTTTTTTTTTTGAAAATAATTTCAATTACTGTTTCATACAAATCAATAATATATTTTTTTTATTAACAAAATGCATCAAACATATAATAAAATATGATATTTCCTTTAATGGAAAATAGTTATTTCATGATGTTTTTTCACGGTTAAATTTTATCATAAAAATTAAATAATAACGGAATATGAAATCATATGAATAAGAAAATTACTTTTCAAGCAATTTATATAATTTTAGTATCATGACTTACGGTGTGTATTATTGACTTTTGGAAAATGCATCAATATCAGGTAATATCAGGTTAAATTTGTATGACTGCATTCTAGAGTCACTGGAACATTGTTGGTATATATTATAAAACAGAGACATATCATTGAGTTACGTTGGCACCATATTGACGGTGACAATAGCTGACAACACCTGATCCATAAATGTCGCTCTTATAAAAACATTTTAACTTCCAAACATTGCACATTTTCAATGTTTACACCGTCAAAAAGGAATAAATTGTTCTTTTAAATGCAATTTGTTTGAAAAGTTCACGCATATCTTAGTTTGGTGATTTTTTTAAAAATAATTTTCTAGTATGATTTTCTTTTAAAAACCAATCTATATTGCATGCAAACCAATTACAAAAGGTTTTTTTTTTTTTTTTTTTTTTTTTTTTTTTTTTTAATGACGGTCGATTATTTGCACGAGAGATATAGACCCGGAAGATGGGGGGAGGGGTGGGGAATGCCATCCCCGGGAATCTTTCTAAGGAAACTTAGCCCATATTTATGCAACGATACTCATAATTCAATGAAAACTACGAAAAACTTCGAATGACTAGGCCAATAAACGCAATTGGGTTCAAACCCAGGACCTCTCGGCCATTGGTGGGGCCCGATTACAAAAGATTAATCGGTTTGCACTTAAAACGACATAAATATTCCAGACTTTACTATTATTTTTAACACAATCAAACCTATCCGGCTATTGCCCAGATAGCTTAACAGGTAAAGCATTGGTCTTGTAAGCCAAGTATCCGGGTTCGATTCCCGGCCTGGACAATTTTTCGCTCAGCAGGAAATATTGAATTCCAGACTTTGTTTCCGATTAATATTCCATAACGAAATCTGAATTACATCTACAAATAAAGAAAGTAAAATAAATAAAAAAGCAGATATTTTACAGACATGTAATCTAACTTGACACTTAAACTGCTGAAATTTTCAGAATCAAAAGGATTGTTGTAAATAAAAATCTTTGCAATTTCTTAGGCATTAATTCCTGTCATGTCACTAAGACGAATGTATCTATTTAACCCTTTCGGGTCCTTTCGGAATTTTGTTTTCCAATTTTGAGATTTTTTTTTTTGTTTTTAATATTAGTTGTAGCTATTCAAATATATTTACTTCAGTTTAAGGAATATATCGTTATCTGAAACTTAAAGAATGTAGTTATTTTGCATATTGTTGATTCATATGATAAAATGCTAAGGAAGACCTTTTGAGTACTTTGGAAAAAAATACAAGTAAAGATTTTAACTGATATTATAACTTTCAAATATTTTTTTTAGTTTTATCACTCAAGTAACCTATATATCAAAGTTATAGAGCGAAATGTATGTATAAAGTAAAAGAATTGTCAATGGTGCAAGAGATTTAAGCAAACTTTATTATTATTATTATTATTACCTTTTTATCCTATTATTATTATTATTATTAGAATTGTTATTATTATTATTATTATTATTATTAAAAGCCAAATCCTAAATGAAGTATAATAAGAAATGCTTATACACTATACTACGAATATTACACCTAAAACACATTTCAATTATATTAAATTCACATAATCAGAAAACTGTACTGTGTTTTGATGAATTAATTACATTTTATTTTACACGGAAATAGAAAATTTCGCCCAGAGGCATAGGAAGCCATCTTGAGCACACGTATAATTAATAAGAAATGCTTATACCATATACTACGAATATTAAATATTGATAGTAACAAAAGTAACTAAGACAAAATAATACTCAATGAAAAGGCACCTACTATTAATGGTACGCAAGTCCCCGAACGGGTTAAAAAATTTCAAATTTTTATTTAGTGACATTATGGATATTTTTCATTAAAAAATGCTTTTTCGCGCTGTTAGTGGGCAATATGAAAAATATTATATGAACAAGTCTATTAGAGTAAACTTATCAGTAAGAAAAAGTAAATTTCAGCTTTGTTTTGAAACTCGGAAATCCTGGATCGGATCCCCTAAGGCCTAGTATTAATTAATAATGTAATCTGAAACTATGAGAAAAAGAAAAATAGGCTTCGTGTAATTTTATCTTTTTTATTATAATATTTGGATGTGAGTATTAGGGAGCGAACGAAAGTTCAGTTTCGATTTCGGTCTCGGACCAAAATCTGAGTTTCGCCTGTACTCCAAAAATGTCTTTTCTTCCTTCGAAAAAATTCCAATATTACTCAACACTTTGAGCTGTATAGGCTCAAATGAGAATCTACGTGTTGCTATGAACTGCATTGTTCATAGCTGACTGGCTCAAGACGTGAAAGAAAATTATAAAACAAACAATGCATATATGATTAAACTTTAAACACGCTCTTCACGTGCTTATCAAAAGCTGCAGACTTAACAATGATTGAAAATTTTTAGTTTGAAATCACAGAAGTTTTTCGGATAGTCTTTGAGAAAATTCTACTGTGGAGTAGATGATCATTTACAAAAATCGTTATAAAAAATAAATCGAGGTATGTGTACCTAAAACGTTTTTTAATTATATTAAATTCGCATAGTCAGAAAATTCTACTGTGTCTTGATGAATTAATTGCACTTTATTTTACACGGGAATAGAAAATTTTGGCCAGAGGCATAGGAAGCTAACTTGAGCCACACGTATAATTAATTAATAATTATGTATATTTAAGAAACACGCTTAAGTAATTAACTATGTATATAAGGCATTCTCAAGAAAATTTAAGGAATAAAAATCTGGTGAAATCGAACTTAATAAAATAACATTTTAAACTTATAGACGAATGCTTTTAAGATTCAAAATAAAGAAAAAATGGCCAGTAGCGACAAGTTTTTATTTTATTTAACTGGGGTTTGAGTTAAACTTGCATGTTTAATTTTCTTTACCTCCCGCTTGACATGTTATCTCCCTAGTTTTTTATTTTCTTCTAAATTTTTAATTAGAATGAATTTGCATCGCACCCATAGAACATTTTAATGAGATAAAATAACAATGTATAGTGTTTTTAGTACAAAATTTTAGTATAACATTGTCTTATTACTTATAATGAATTTGAATCGCACCCATAGAACATTTAAATAAGAAATAATAACAATGTATTGTTTTTTGTACAAAATCTTAGTATAACATTGTCTTATTACTTATAATGAATTTGAATCGCACCTATAGAACATTTATATAAGAAATAATAACAATGTAGTGCTTTGAGTACAAAATTTTAGTATGACATTGTCTTAAAGGAATGTTAAGGAAGAGACAGAGAGAAGAAAAGGGGCGATAATGGAAAAAAGGAAACGGTAAGAAAAATTACCGTCTATTTTTTAGCAAATCTTATTAAGAATAACACACATACATATATGACATTGATTTTTAGCTACAGTTATTTACAATAGATTAAATTAAAATAATAATAATAATTTACTCCAAAAAGCGCAAGAATTAACCTTGGGGACGGTAAGAATAACCAATGAAGCCACAATGCTTGAAATTGATATTTAAATGATGATTTAAATTCTGCAGTAAATTTCCTGTCAAAGAATTTTAGCCATTCTTTCTCCAGCTTACTTCTGCGCGAGAAAAAAGTTGAAAAAAAAAATTCTGTGTCTGTAGCTTGAGTGATTTTTTTTATAATTTTATCAAGAGGAACGGTAACGATTCCTTAATCACTGGACAAAGTTTAAAATATAGTAACAACCGTAAAAATGTGTGCAGATTGAATTTTTGCTACACATTTATATAAAACAAATTAATTTTGTTATACTTACTCAAGCAATGGAATATTTTGCAATATAAGAAGTGTAAAAAGCCCAAGAATTTATACTAAAATAAAAATTATTATTCAGGGATTTAAAATTATGTGAGAATGCCTCATATATGTGAGTATGTGTAATAATAACTTAAAAAAAACAATTGAACACTTTCGTTTTAGTCTCGTTTCGTTGTTCCCGTTCGTTACAAAACTGGAAGATTACCGAACTTCGGTTTCCGTCTATCTTTAGAGAGGAACAGTCGACTAATTCGAAAGATTTTGATACCAAATTTGAGCATTCAAATTTAATAAGAACTGCGGTTTTTTATAACCCGTAAAATAAAATAAAATATAACAAAATATGTTAATGGAAAAATTTATGGAGCATAAATATATTGGTTTGTAAATAATATTAATATCTCTATAGTACAAATTTCTATTATTTTCAGCAGCTTAAATACTGTTATACAAAATTATAATAATGCATATCAAATACACACTCCAGCTTATATGGATTAGCTTATATTAACTTATAAAACCCCTGAGAACGCGACAAAATAAATATTTTCTAGGCTTGTTCATATTATAAAAATAAAATAAAAGTATTCCAATTTTCAATTTTATTAAAAATATTGTATCATGATTTCTGTAGATTGGTATGTTCAAAAGCATACGAAGTTCAAACAGCAGGAGGGGAAAAAATAATAAAAAATATTACGCATGTTTTTTTTTTTTTTTTTTTTCCTACATAAAAACTTACATTTTCACGAAGCAATGCGTACTATACTAAAGAAATCTTATAAATGAATACAAGTTAAAACTGTTTCGGATAAAATCATGGAATAATACTTTAATTTCTTATAAAATAAAGTTTTTAACGAATTTTTAATAAATTAAGTTTTAGTTCTAAAGCATGCGTTTAAAGAACATATTCGAAACGGACGGAAACATATCCGGTCGTCATTAACAAATTTCTAGCCAGAATTTAATATATAAGGGAAAAAACTCACTATAGCTACTTACTGAAAACAATTCTGGGAGTTATGTTGTCATAAAACAGCGTGAATTTGGTTAATTAACGCACCGAAAGTAGCTCTGGAAGCATGGGAACTTGCCGTGCCTACAAGAGGAAATCCTGAGATGTCAAAAAGATACACTAGATGGCGCTCTCAACCAAACCATAAACAGACACTTGCATAACTTCCGGATAGCTAAACTTCCAGGAAGATGAGAAAAAATATTTGAATATATTTCAGTGGAGTGGAGTTACTTTTGTTTTCATATATAAACTTATGAGTAGGAAAAGGCTTAAATAATCTATAAAATTTAGATTTTTATTTCGTTTTTCAACAATCATTCCAAGCTTGCTTATCAGTAATTTTATTTTTAGACATGTAGAAAGTTATTTTTTTTTTTTAGTATACCGTCAAAAATGTTTGTCACCAACAGTTTGTCAACAGGAACGGAAGTACAAGCCTATTCCGGGAATATGTCGAAGGGAATGGAGATTTGTAATCAGAATGCATGAATGAAAAGATAAAATTTTCTCGTATGTTATCATACCCTTCACACTCTTCATTCATCTTATTTATTTATTTTATTTTCATACAACGACTGCACGCTTTTGTTGAAAATTAATGCGGATTTTTATATTCCAAAACTTATTTAATGTTATTGCTGAAAACTTGGGGAAATCTTCGATGTCATATATATCTCAAGCGAAAAAAAAAAAAAAAAATTAAACTTATTTCAAAATATGTGGTTAAAAATTGGTTCAAAATGCATGTGATATAACATAAATTTTTAAAATGTACTTAAAGCATTTTTAAAAGACGTAATAAATTGATTGGAGGGGGGGAGGGTTACAACCAGTCGAATAAAATAGTTTAAATAAATAAATTAATAATAATAATAATAATAATAGTCTTTTTACCTCTTTGGAAATCTTCCATTAATTACGTCACACTTCAAGAAGGAGAAAGGTCCACAAAATGTGATATAGTGTGACAGTGGTAGGGGAAGGATTTACAATATGTTGTTACAAGAAGACATATGAAAAAAATATGTAATCATTTTTCTAATTATTCCCTTAAAAAGAAGACGAGGTGTCTTACATGCTTGTGATAAATAATATCAAAGACTGCCCTGCAAGTCAATGGATTATATATCACATCTATGGAATGTGTCAGAATTTTTCGAAGTTTAAACTTTGAATTAATTAAATAAAAAAATAATTCATAAATTTATAAATTTATAATTTTTTTACACATTTATAAAAAGTTAAAATAATAATAAAAAAAATAAATGTCTCAAAGTTGATTTTATGAAAATTAGCTCTATGCTAACGATTCCAAAAAGTGTGATATCATAACAAAAGAGGGAAATGTCGCGTGGCACCTTGTGACAAGTAAGGAGGTAGGGATTAAAAATGTATGGATTTCGCATGATGTAACTAATGGATAAACTACGGAAGAGTTTTCAGTGTTTGTTCGATCTCTTGAATTTGAATACCAATAATTTTTAAAAGATTTTCTCCGCCTTTTTTTCAGAAAACTAAAAATCTCAAAAAAAAAAAAAAAAAAAAATATATATATATATATATATATTTTAATAAAATACTTGTGCCGAAAATAATAAGACCGTACAATCACTTGAAAAAAAAAATGTCTACGATTTTTGCGCTAGCGCTCAGGCCTACCATTCAAGGGAGGTGGATAAAACCTTAAAGAGAGGACCGGCCTTGTTGACACCGTGCTTTAATCTGAAGAAGATTAATTCATTTATTCAATAAATGCTGCCTTTTTTAAATTTTTTTTTAAATATTTATGAAGTTTATGGTTTATTGAATGTGCAAGAACCGTGGTTATGAAAACGTAATTTTATGCGGTGCTTGTTAAACAATTTAATATGCATAGTTAAAATATTATAAAGTAATGTCACATAAAACAATATGAGAATACAGAATAATGTTTCAATTTCTAAAAAAGCTAAAATATAAATACGGCAAAACAAAACTTTCTTTTATAATATTATAGGAGTTCGTAAGAAGTAGAAGTTTATGTATTATTTCATAATCTACGTTTTCAAATAATATTGAGATTCTTAGATAGAATTATGTCTGTCTTTTCACTTTTTTACACTTTTGAAAAAATAACTTCATTTTTGGTTAACTTTTATATTCTTAAGATATAAGCTTTAATATAAACATTTAAACTTTTAAGCTGTATATAAAAATGCGTAATCAATTAAGCATACGTAATAAGTTTTATTAATTAACAAATTTTTAAAAATAATAATTTAAATTTCTCATGCTATGTCTTTCATTAAAAAAATAAACACCAATAAATTTTAATGTACGACTTTTTCTCAATATGCAGTCTCAATAGTTAACGATCACAAAAATGAATTATGTAAATGTATATTAATAAAATTCAAAAATTCATAAATAAAAGGATAGAGGAGTTAAGCTTCCTCTAGAATGTCCTCTTAATGAAATTTAAAATTTTTAAAACAAAAATATTGTTTAAATGAAATTTCTGAAGAATTTAGTAACAGTTTGAGCAAAATTAAAACTTCAAATTTTCTCAAAACAAAACATTTTTTTCAAATAAAATTAGAAATTCCAAAATGTCAAATAAATAAATAAATAAATAAAAAATAACGAAAGTTTAAACAAAATTAAATCTTTGCAGTTTCTCAAAAGATGAATTTTTGAATTAAATAAAACAAAAAAATTTTTAAATATTTTTCAAAAATTTTTGGCTTAAAAGTGAAAAAAAGAATTAAATCTGTCAGATAATGAAATCTATTCCTTGGAAAAAATTTCAAATTCCGACGCCAAGCTTTGAATCAGGATCACTTCGTATAGCAGGCAGATGCGTTTACAATCGGATGTTATTAAATTAATGCTTTTAATTAAAACAATATAGAATTTTTCAAAATGATATAATTTGCCGTGCGATCGGAAGTATAATAAAAAAAATCAAAACTGTCTGTTCTTGGCATATACGAGGATTCATTTTCATTTGTAAATGCATGAAATTTGCAGGTATCATAGTAAATGTATAAAAATTGCAGGTCCTATCCAGATACCAAGAAATCAGCTCCCCCCCCCCCCCAACCGTTATTTATAAAAGCAAAGAATCACACAGAAAATGTTCAGAAATTTTGCATTTTAAGTAGGGTCTCAAAGTTTGACAGTCATGAAAATTTCATCATGAAGTAGTAATTGGATAAAATTCAAGATGAATCATATTTATGGGAAAATGAAAAACGCTATTCGAGTCTTTGGTGCTTAAACAATAATATCCCTACGATGTTCATGCAGTTGCGTATAAAAAATAACTCTGTGTGTGTATCAAAAGTATTATCATTTTTGCGAAAAAAAAAACAAACATTGAATGTATATTTATATTTATAAATGTATTTTTCTATAGAAGTGCTCTTCGCTTAGGGCGGGGGGGGGGGGGAGGCATCATGAATTCCGTGAACTCACCCCTGAATTCGCGCTTGTTCATCAAAGTCCTACGATTGGGGAAGGGGCATCGTGAACCTCAACGCACACTTGAATTCGCGCTTATTTATCGAAGTCCAAAAATTTCAAAAACAAATCACATTTTTTTTTTTTTTTTTTTTTTTTTTTTTAGTTTAAAGTATACACAAAACCTGTTAGATTAAAATTACGCAATTGTATGTAAATACGATAGTAAAATAAAAAGACACAACTCTTTTGATGCTGTATTGTCTCTGATTGTCGTTTCTCTTAACATTTAAATCCATTTTACTGGCAATGCATTTTTTTTTTCCAAGATTGGTTACGCTGTATTTAATGTACATAACTTTCTATGAAACATAAGTAATGAAACTTTGTACATTCTTTTACAGTTATGTATTTTTCAGTTTATTTCAAAGTAATAAATATTTACAAATTAAAAAAAGAGAAAGAAGTTTGTTTTTATGATGTTCTGGCATCGAAGACCATTATGGATAATTGAGATGAATAGAATTGTAATAATGATGAACTGAAACATTATAATCTTCGTAATTTTTATAGTATTATTATATCAAGTTCTTGGCCTACATTTTTCGCTAGCAATGAAAGATAAAATGCTTATCAATGAGTAGCCTTGATGAAAATTGATAAATTGTAACGTTCGTACAAAGATGGGAATATTCTGATGAGAAAAAGGGAAAGAAGAATAAATTTTGAACAGGTGTTAATTTTTTGGATAAGATTGTTCCCACAAGTACTCTTACTTTTTTCGTGTAATGTTCGTTACGAAATAAATTTAAATGCGCATTGGCTTACTAAACAAAATATTCCAAGGCTTTTAAAAGATTATATTCTAAGGGAATAAAATAAAACGTTAACTGTGAACAGGTGTGCTAGTTTTTGGATAACACTGTCCCCACAATAGTTCTGAATTTTTTCTTTTAATGCTGTTTATTGTGCTTTTTTAAAGAAGAAGAAGAAAAGACTCATTAGTGTTTAATACATACAATAAAGTTTCAATTATCTGAAATACAGTCATGCGGATTGCCAAATATCCTGATCGATATCATGCATTTAAAAATGCAATTAAGGCCCCACACTAGTCACTGAAAAAGACCCGGATGATAATGTTAAGTCTATGGGGGCGTTTTTTTTCAAATATCTCACTGAAATTTTAATATTTTTACATGATTTTTTTTTTTTTTTTTTTTTTTTTTTTTTTTTTTGCATTGGATAGCTAAGGACGATCTACAATCGTGCTAGTTTTTACGTTTTCAATTTTGCTTTCAGATTAAAAAAAAAAAAAAAAAAAAAAAAAAAAAAAAAAAAAAAAAAAACTTTAATTTTTGAAACCGGTTAGAACCAGCTCTGAAATTAAAGCTATCATAATATAAAGAATATATATACAAAATCGAAAAAGTAAAAACTAGCCCGGTTGTAAATCATCCTAAGCTATCCTATGCAAAAAAAAAAAAAAAAAAAAAAAATCATGCAAAAATATTAAAATTTGAGCGAGATATTTGAAAAGAACCTCCCTCCCCATAGACTTAACATTCTCATACGGGTCTTTTACACTGACAAGTGTTGCATCTTAAGGGAGTTTCGAAATAGCATGTAAAAAAGCTGAGATTGATATACCTTTTTCTTGGGAACAATTCAAGCGATTTCAACATATGTTTTCAAATATTTTTGGAAATAAGAAAACTATAAATTTATATTTCAGTAAGAAAAAAATATATAATGATTACGCAATTTAGCGAATAAAATATATCACTCAAAAAACAGTCTCTATTTTAAAAATACAACACACTAGAACCCTGGTCATCCGAATCCCGATTATTTGAAAATAGGCTTAACCGGTTAAATCAAACTCTGACTTGAATTTGAAAAACATGTGCTAAAGAACGAATAATCTTATTTTACTTTAAATGTACCATTAAACACACTGAAATGTTATTATTATGTAACACATTATATATATTTAATTCTATATACAGGGTGTCCAGCAAAAAAGACCCTGATTTTATAATTAAATTTCTCAAAAAAAGATCGTTATAATTATGCGGTAAACGGTTTGTTTATTAGGTAAGCAGTAAAAATGTTATACAGAAGTTTCAAACGAGGAATATTTTGAAAAAATTCTGTTCTGATTGCAAAGAATGCGTGACTTGACATTTTTCTTGTTTTAGATTACTTGCAGAGAACGAGTTTTTGGCATACAATACCATATTTCAACGATTTTTGGAATTAAATTTTTGAAATTTCAAAATTAAAAAATTTAGTTAGAAAAATCGTTAAAATGTGACACTGTACGCCGAAAAATTCGTTCTCTGCAAGCAATCTTAAACAAGAAAAATGTCAAACCAAGCATTTTTTGCAATCAAAACACAATCTTTTCAAAATATTCACCGTTCGAAATTTCTGTATAACATTTTTACATTTTACCTAATAAACAAACTTTTAGGAAATAATGAGTTTTTGCTGTTACCGTTACATGAAAAATACAAATCTACTAGAAAAATCTTAGTATTTTCACTTTTTTTTTTTTTTTTTTTTTTTTTTTTTTTTTTTTATATATATATATATATATATACAGTGCAGAGCATTTAAGAACAACAGCCTTAACAGTACATTAAAATGGATTATAATATATTTTTTTTAATTACATTACATTCTTATTTCAATTTTACAAATACTTTTATAAATTCAATTTGTAAATATGATTCGCTTATTATTACTGAAGATTTTATAAACAGAACAATAAATGGAATTATTTTGTAAACTTACATAAATTGTTTGTAAAACTTTATCATATCTTGTTTCCAAATGATATTTCTTTGAAAGCATGCCCTTTGCGTCCAGTTCTAGGTCAATTAAAGCATGACGGGTGTTCGGATTTTTACTCACCGAAATCAATCGAATGAAAACAACAAAGAATTATGGCTCCAATGCCTAAAATGATTAGAACGGAATTTTTCGTGAGTGTGACTCTTTAAAGATAAGAATTACCCCGAGGTTGTGAAGTTCATTCCCACATTTCTTGGAAGTATTTTCATGAAAGACCACAGGGTATGTAACAGCTATGTTGCATTTTACTGCTTAATCAAGATGCAATGAAACCAGTTAATTTGGCCACCAACGGCGGATTTTTTTTACAGATTTTTTTTTCAATAGGTGGCGAATTTATGAAGTTTAATTGCGCTTTTATTGATGTTTTTGGTGCTTCATTAAAGGCATTAACTTTCTTCATACAAGTTTCAAACGTTTATATATGTTTTACATATTTTAAAAAACAATACAAAACAATGAAGCGGTAAGTCGAAATAATTATGAGTTTTGTAATATGACAATAAACCAACATCTATCATCACTAAATGTAAAATTATTCTATTTATTCAATAATCACTTCATTACTAAAATTATCAACCACGGCGAGTAAGTTTTAGTAACTACGTTTTAAAAAAATATGTGAAGTAACTAATTTTTTTTTTAAGAAACTGCACTGTAAAAAATAATCCGTTAAATTTACGGCAAAAACTGCTGGCGGCAATATTGCCAGCAGTTTTGCAGTAAAATTAGATCTACATTTTTTTTATTACATCTAATTTTACTGCAATTTTTACGGCAAAAACTGCTTGCAACATCGCTGCCATCAGTTTTTGCCGTAAATTTAATGGATTATTTTTTTACAGTGTGATATTGCTAGATTTTCTTATGTAACGGTAATAAAGAAATAAATAAATAAATAAAACATGTATTCAATACACGTTTGCATTGTAAATTAAAAAAATTCCTAAAATTTTTAAGAATTTTTTAGGAAACTGGGACGCCAGGCACTTTTAATGCAACTGCAAACCGGACTGCAGATAAAATTTTAGTTCGATTACTGTAATTTTAATATGTTTTTTTGTAAAGCTACAAATTTCTGTAGTTTTACAAAAACTAGTTTTGTAAATTTTCATTTTTTTTTTCATTTTTTTTTAACTCTATACAGATAAAATTTTATCAAGCGTACTGATTTCTGTAACTTTACATCTGTAAAATTATAGATTTTTTTTTTTTTTTTTTTTTAAGTGTAGGACATTTTGGGGGGAAATAAGGTATCCTTTCAGAATCTCCCAGTTATAAACATTAAACAGTTCAGGATCTAATTTCCTGAATCAAACATCATTTAAAAAACTAGCTCAACATTTAGGAAATAATATTCCAACATTGTACATCATTGATAATTTGATTATATATTGAAAAAATAAATAGCATCAATTTGCAATTACCAAATTTAGTAAAATATTAGCATAAAATTGAAATTAGTTCCTTATAAACTTCATTTTTAGTAAATTATTTACATTAATCTGGAACTATTTATTTTTTTAAATGCCAATGTCATTGCATCAGAAATTTCAATGGAAATATATGAACGAAATACTGATACAATTCTAACTTAATATATTTACTACTACAGATAAAAGCCTGATTTAAAATATGTATTTGGTCTATTTGATTTTCAAAATTTTCTTACGGTGCAAAATTGAGGTATGTCATGGAGTAAACAGTGGCGGACGATGAACAAAATAATAAAGTAGGCTAACAATGACTCTCTCATATCACCCTCCCCCCCCCCCCTTAAACGTCAGAAACTCACACACCAAACTCAACATATAAAAATGTTTTAAAATGAAAATTTATACAAAGATGAAATGAAAGGATGGACTTTTATTTTGATAAAAATGTATGACTTAAAATGTTAAGTATGTAAGAACAAACTCGTCAAATTTTGAGCAAAAACAATTTTTACATAACAATTATGACCAATTAAATTTCATTTCGGACCATATAGAACCAAAGAGAACGGCAAGGTTAAAAATATGTATCACAAAACAGGCTTAGACTGTTGTCTCCTGCACCTCCTTTGATGAGCCGCTGATTGATGAAAATTAACAAGTTGTTCGAAGCAAGGGCTTATGAAGGCTCTCAGATAGCAATGTTTACAGAATTTACTGGACGTAATAAATTTTCACGAAGCAAGATACGAGTAAGTATCAATAAATGAAAACGCTAGCGATTGACTCAAGTACTATGTATAAATATTTTCTCACCCTTTACTATAACTCATTTTTAATTTGAAACTTTTCATTTAAAATCAAAAACTAAATAAGTGATTATTTTGTTTATCGAAAGCATTTCTACATAAACAAGTTGATCCTGTCTGAAATCAAGAAAAACAATTTTAGGAAATAGAACATCGCAGGAAAGACTTACTTATTTATATTAACTTATTTGTTGTCACTTAAAAAGCGTTTTTTATATATTTTTGAAAAAGTTCTAATTGTCTATTCCCATCTAAGCTCAAAAATTTCTATTTTTCTGTAAAATAGTATTTATTTATATTTAAATTGTAAAAAACACGAAGATTTGTATAAAAGGCAAAAAAGAAACAGGCATCTGTGAATGGTAACTTGGAATTAAAAAAAAGTAGATGAAGATCAACATCAGTATGGTATTAAAGATCGGAAGATGTCTATAGCTATCAGGCTGATTCGCATGCGAAAGATCTCTATATTTTATTCTTTTTCTTATTCAAAAGTTCCAGAAATTGCATTGAAATATATAAATCAAAATAGATAAACAAAGGATTGCAAATGTGAAAAATAATTAAAAATAATATTAATAAAAATATCTGTTAAAAAAATCCCTTAATAAACTATTATGAAATTTCAAATTTTATAAATAAAAATAATCTATTCTTTTACCTATTAAATATGAAAATAAATGATTATGTCGACATAAAATAAATGCCTCTTCATTATCATCAGTAAAACATCTTTCTTGATTGAAATATTTGACAAAGAATGTCTTTCGTGCTATGTTCTATTTCTTCAACATGTTTTTCTTCTTTTTAGACAAGATGGACTTCTTTATGTGGACAGGTTGGCAGATGGAAGTGTTAAAATGAAAGAAAACAATTTGTAAACATATTTTTATTACCACAAATCTTTCAAAAAAAAAAAAAAAACTGTTGAATAATATGGACAAATTAACACTGAGATTTTTAAAAGTAACATTTTAAGACTTAATGTTTTTCTTCTTATTTTTCAACTTTTTTTTATCACCACTTCTAAGGTTTTTTTTTTTTTTTTTTTTTTTTTTTTACAGCAAAGTACATCAGCAAGTTACAGCAAAGTTACAGCAAAGCACATCGCTTTTTATTTTCATCTTTTCAGAAATTAAAAAGTGCTTGCAATAAATGAAATGTAATGTCATTAGTATAACGTATATTAATCTTAAAAATTAAATTATACAGTTCATATACAGTAACATAATGCTAAAGTTTTAAACTATTAACTAACAATTCCTAACTAAAGTTTATGAGAAATAATAAATGAAAAAAAAGAAAACAAGTTTCAATATGAACTCGTATTTTCTTCAAATACGGAAGAAATACTGTTCTCTAATAAAAAGTTTTAGGTTGGATACGCAATAATCCTTAACTTAATTTTTTCAGATTTCCGCAAGCTAGTATTGGAAAACCTTACTGATCTCACAGGTACAATGACAATTCCATAAATAGGTTCAGTTATCTGTAGAAACATTTTTTAAGCTTTCGTAACATTACAATTTATAACTTTCTAAAAAAGTATAATGCTTAAGAATTATCAATATTTTTTTTCTTGACCACGAATTTATCGTCTTCTTGAGATGTCATTAATGGTTTAAATAAATAACTGTAGGATTTTCATTAATTACAATATATTAAAATTTCATCTTCAAATGCCACTTTAGTTACACATGCTCTTTCACATGTTTGCTTCACTCACTTCCTTTTTTATTTTTCCCATGCAAGATCACATTGTGATTGTTCTTTTTTAAAATTTGTTGCAAATACTAATTGAATAAGTGAAAAAAATTGAATTTGAATATTTAAGCGAAATATTTTGAGTAAACTATTTGTACACTTCATCTACTTCACCTGAGGAACCGCCACATGTCCCTATTGTCCCTTAAATGCCTTGTGTTCTGTACACATTATTACCAAAAGGAAGAAAAATAAATGCAATTCTAAAGTTACTGGGATCGAAATAAGGACAAAATTGCACCAAACTCAATATTTTGAATTTCTATTTATTAAATATTTTTGAAAAATTTCTGAAGCTTGCAAAAACCTTTCTTTTAATGCAAGAAAGGGGATTTTCTGAAGCATTTATGCAGATTGAATAAGTTTTGGGTTTTTTGTTTTCATTTTTCCAAAAGTAACGTAGTTTTCTTTCATTTCTTTCTTTTTATTTATTATTATTATTATTATTATTACCATTTACATGCGTTAGCTCCAAATCCTAAAAAGAATTTTGTACATTTAATTGTCAGCAGTGATTTCTTTATTTATAAAAGTATTTGAATCACAAGAATTGGATGCTTCTCTTTAAAAAAGTTTGTTAAAATTTCATATCAGTGGGCTGCACAAATTTATTTCATATTTCAATGAAAAACCTATTTATACACTCTTGAGACTTTGATAAAATTACATAAAAACACTATTATAGTTGTTTTTTATGTTTAATACTGTGAAATATACTCTCTATTTAAATCTTAAATATAAAAATTATTAAAATGTTTAAAAAATTTCGCATTTCGTTAGTAGCTATCTTTTAAAATTCAGAAAGTAGTAAACTGTTAAAATAACAGAAACATACATCAAAGTTTATCTGACCAGTTAAAGCAATAACTGTTCATTTATAACATAAGATTACTTTAGATCCTTACTTTAGAATTACATCTGTTATAAGATTACTTATTGTATAATATTACATCCTGCCTATACACATGATATTCATGATCCTCATATATATCTTCATTTTCTATCTCATCTATATATTTAATTATCCTCATTGCATCTATAATGTATATGTAATAGCTATCATTTAATGCATCATATATATCATTCATATGAGAATAGAATATGACTATAGTCATTTGTATTCAAGTACATAACACTAGAAGAACCGACTTTGAACTTTAGCCTCTTACTACCATATTCAATCCATCATCCTGACGGGATATGTTGTTCTAGTGTTAACGTGATCCACGAATAAATATAAAAAATTTAATGGGATTTCAAAGATATCTGCTTGTGTTCTATCTCGTAAATATGTTTAAATATTCAGAGTCAGATTAACACTATGTGCGACCCTTGGGCAAAGATCCAAATTGGGGCCGCTATAAAATTTTTGCAACCGCAATTTGTACTCATTTTAAGAAAAAATGCCTCATTTCTAGGTATGGAGGCCTGGGAAGCTTCCCCATTTGCCTTTTCAACAACAAGGACTTTTGATAACAAAGTAACAACATGGTAATTTTTACCAGTGGCGTAATTAAGAATTTGGGTATCAGGCGAAAGAAGTAATTTGACACACCTACCTAAATAAGATTAATTCACTCGTTCATCTCTAATACCTCGATATCAATTAAGCATGTCCTTTAAAAATATAGCTTAACTTTTTAAATATTATTGGTATGTTTTAACATGGGTCGATATTTATAACCTCACAGTAGTTATAACGTAAAAGGACTTGAGTTCATACTGTTAGCTGAAATAATTTATTTACTCCTTAACAGGGCTTCCAAATGGTCCGCTAACTGAACACCAATATTTTCTTATAATTTTTTTTTTTTAGATTATTCTTGAAAGTCACCCAGAAATCACCTTCGGAGGTTAATTCTATCACAAATATTTTAGAAATCTATCATGCAATTTTCTGTTAAAAAATATTGGTGTTCACTTTGCGGACCATTTGGGAGTCCTGCTTTAATTATTTCAGTACGTTACTTTGAAATAGACGTGCTTTATTGCTAAAAAATGTTTAAAATTTTCTTTATATAATAAGAAAGCAACTGACGCAGAGGTGGAGCCTATTGACACCGCAAAATTTTTGTAATATTGTTGAGCTTAGTAAAAACTCTGAAATTCTGTCAATAAATAAACCGAAAGTACTGGTAAATTTTAGTGGTACGAATAGGCGCCATTTCTGTGACAATTTTCCACCGCTGGAAAGCTTAGAAAATTTCAGCTTAAGATCAAACTTATCTTGCAATTCCGAAAACCTTTACCATATCAGTAAACATTTCGAGAAGAACCTATCTGAAACCTTACATACATACACACACACACACAAAAAAAAGGATTATGAGATTTTCAAAAATAAGAGGCCATTTTTCTGACCATTAGTTAAAAAAAGAAGTTTCGCTTTCTAAAAAATATTAGTTTATGAGGTTTCTGATCAGTTCTTCTTTTGAAAGTTCCTGAAAATAAATGACAGATTTTCAGAATACCGGTAACTATAAGCTTAGCTATGCTTCAAGGACTTTCAAGTAATTTTATCAACATTTTTATAAAGTTATTTTTGCCTTATTTGATGGAAATAAATTCTATCTTCACATAAAGCGACCAGTACTTTAAGAAATTTCTGGAACTAAGACAAGTAAAATCCCTTGAATCTCTTCATGCGTACGAATCCTATTACACTTTTTATAAACTTTTTTCTGGATGATGAAATTTTTCGAATTTTTTTATATTATAGCAAACAACCACTTGAAAAATTAATATTGTGTAAATTCCAAAAACACACCCGAAGATAACAGTTTATCTTTGGTTCCTATATGTAGTATATCCAAGACTATCAGTGAAAAAGGTTTGTATTTAATTCCAATCATATTTTAAGGTCTACACAATTAGCACATTCTTAGAAGATTGCAAGTACACTTTCTCCTGCGCCATTATTATAATCGAATCGAAGATAGTCACCTGCTTTTTTCACATCAATCACGCACCTGAAGACAAGGTCTGTATTGAACACCTGTTTTTTTTTTTTTTTTTTTTTTTCCTTATCGAAAAGCGGACAATTTACGATTGTCGTTTAATAGGTGTGCTATACACCGTTACCGGTATTTCGTTATCAAAACAACTGATAAAAAGGCAGAAAGAAATGTTTATTTAATTTATATACTTTGTAATTTTAAATGTTGAATTATGCTACGAAAAAAATTTCAAAAACTAGAATAGATATGATTTTATAATCTGTCAGGAATATCTTCATTTGCAGAAGAACGTGAAAATTTTATTATATAACAAAAATTAAACTTCATTATTTTTATTGTATAATTACTAAAAACCTAAAATAATATTAACCCTTTGAGCTCTGGTGGCTAAACTTCGTCAAAATTCCAAATGTGCCATTGGCACCAGTATTTTGCAAAGAAAACATCTGGTTTAAGATATACACGGAAAAATACATTAAACCTTTCTCAAATAAATTTGATCAAACATTCCGGTGTCATTGTAACATTTCGGATTTAAAATTAAATGGTATAAAATTCAACCATCAGAGCTCAAAGGATTAAAAAGTCTTAGTTATTCTGGTTTTAAAAACAGAAAATTAACTCTTAGAAAATTTCCTTAGGGAGAATTTAGTGGTACACGATGGTATACGCCGTTTATCTGGTATTTCGAAAGAAAGCCGCATAGTTTCCGTTTCTTAAGAAAGCTATCGCGTATACTTTCTAGCGCATTTCTATGTCTGTAGTGTATAACATCTTTTTTTTTATTACGACTACACCACTGTTTTCATGAAGATCAAAATTAAAAGCATATCTGCCCCTGATATACTATAGTTGTGTGTGATGGAGTTTGAAAATGTATTCCTTCCATTGAAACACGTTGTAATTTATATACATTAAAAGTATATTTAATAAAATTGGATTTTCATTAAAAAAGTTTTAAAACATTATTTTATCATTGCCTCATCGAAATATTTCAGTGAAGAATAAATAAAATTTTAAACTACTCTTGTAATTTTATTTTAACCATCTGAACATGATATGTTATTTAAAGAAAATTGTCTCTCCAGCTGTTGCATTTCAATTTATCGTTTTTCTGACTTGAGATATATTATATAATTAAAAAAGGTAGATTTTTTTATTTACATCTCATTAAATTGCACTAAGACATTTTAACAGCTGGTACTAAATGAAAATTCATTATAAGAACAGGTGCATTACCAGATTCTGGGCACCATACAAACGTTATTCCTTCTTTTGCAAAAATAAAGAATGCTTTTACAGCTTTTGGCCTTTTTTCTATTCGTGTTGTCTCTTTTACCAGGTGGTTCTTATGAAAATTTATGTCGTAGATGGAAGAAAAAAAAAATCGGAACAATATATTAGCTAAGAAATGTGGAAATACAGGTAAAGTGGAGACTTAAAGGTCTACCAATCATTTTTACCATTAGAAGGAAGTTTCTAGTAACAGTTTTAATATTTATGCTACATATACTTGCGTTATTTACAAAAAATTCAATTGAGGAGAAATGCTAATGTAAATATTGTTAAAAAAGTATAGAAAATAAAATAACTAACTTTCAAAATTCTACTTTTATTTTCGTTTCTGACCCTGTTTTGTTCAGAGTTCATTTAAATAATGTTGGGTTACATAGGCATGAGAATTTTCCGCATTTTCCGCGTTTTTTCCCACCAGTATAATCTTAGAGAAAATGTTATTTTACTCAATCGAAAAATGCTGCGATTTAACAGAACAATATTTTCTCTAATATTATACTGGTATGAAAAAACGCTGAACACTCATCCCTGTTCAAACAAATATCTCTTCGTAATATTTTAAATGCGTTTTTTCTGAAAGTAGCTCAATTTAAACTAATAGTACAGAGTGAAGTTTTATGAGGCATGTACTTATCTAGTGAACCATTAAATTTATCTCTATGTATGTAGATATTTAATTGTACAGGGTGAATCATAAATATCGGAACAATAGACTATCTCCTTAAATATTGCCCCTAGACCCATACTTCCAATTGCAAAGTTTCATAAAAAAGGTGAATTTTTTCATAAGATAAATTGCAACTCCATGGGGGTCTATTTTAAAAAATACGAAAAATAAATTTTTATACGGCCCCCAGAGGATAAAACTTCCAATTAGAAAAATTTTCCTTATCCATTCCTGAATTAAACAAAAAAAGATTCATCTCGATATCTTCAAAACTCAGAGAGTTATGACAATTTTAATAAATCATGAGATTTCAAGAGATCAGACACAAATTGAAATGCGCGTAATCAATATTGCTGTAATGTGTCCAGGAAACACTTTATTTATTTATTTATTTATAGAGTAAGAATTTTGAATGTTTTGTGATGGTTAGCCATATAATTTGTAAGCATTATAACATCATAAACCTTCTTAATAATTATTTTTTCAAAAAATTTAGAGTAAATTAAAATTGTTATAACTCAAAATATTATTTGTAGCGTTGAATTTTTTTCTTTTGATTAAATGAAAATGGTCTAATTTTCAGTTTTGATTTAGCATTTTAAATAACATTTATTTATTTTCTAAATAAAAGTATTTAAAATAGCAATATAAAAAAAGATGTAATTTTTTGTATACAAATCATATTTTTAAAAGTAAATTTTCTGAAGAGAAATCTTCTTCTGTCGCTTTGGGCTTTTTTATTTATTTATTTTTTTTATATATATATATTTTGCTAAGTGTTGAAAAATTATTGAACTCGCTGGACTGTTACCGTAACCGACTGTTGTTTACTTATTTCAGTTTGAAAAGGAGAAATACTGAAATAAAAACATTTGATGCAGAAAAGTGCATTTAGTTTTAAACAAAGATTGACTCCCGATGTTTAAATGCTTTTTAAAAGTTTCTAGGTGATTAACTCCGTAATTTATAGTTTCGATTTCAGATTTTGTTTAAGTTTTGCCATTCTCACCTTCTTTAATTACTGTTTAAATGCGTCAGTTGATTTAAACCTCATTTTTTTATCACGTCCATTTCAATTTTTTTCATTGTTTTGGCCCTGTCAGCTTCATGTTTTTCTTGTTAAAATCGCTATTGCACGATGTGTAAAAGGTGCTTCTAATTACGGGCGACACTTGGCGTATAATTCTAGAGATACAGCTATTGCAGAAATCGCGCAAAAGCCTGTACAGTAGGGAAACCTGTTTAGCGATTCACACCAAAAACTAATCAGCATCAATTTATATCAAGGACTAAGTAAATATAATTTTTTATTAAATTCCGTGGATTAGTTCTTGAGATAGAGCGCTCACAATATTTATGTTATATACAGAGATACAGGAACTGTGACTCACAGACAGACATTTTGTAAAAACATATTTTTCGGTATCTCTGAGCCTTAAAACGAGTGAATACGTCGAAAACCGGAATTCAAAATTTTCATGAATCCAATACTTTCTTCTTGTAAAGATAGAAATCATCATAAATTTTGAAGCTGAATAGTAAAAAGTAGATTTTTGAAAATATTTCTGCGTAATTTATTAAAATATATTTTCATTGATTCTGTTAATAAAAGTATCATTATCGCTATTATTATTTTTACTAAACTTATTGCCGTAGGCAATAAGTTTTTAAGTCACTTTTAATGAGAGTTTAATTAATATCACTTAATTTAATAACACTTTTAATAAGTGTTTAATAAGGCCAATGGGTCGTGCCATTTACGAGGCTGGCGCCAAGCTCGAGATATTGCAGACTTCTAGCATATTTCAAGGAAGTTTAAAGCAAAAACCTATACACTTTTATTTTATATCTAAAAGTTAAAGTATTGTCTTTGATCGACATTTAATAATGCGTACATTTATGGTTGATCCCTAAATTGTATTTCAAATGAACTGATATCGCTGAGCTCAGAGGTATGCTAAAGTGGTGTAAGTCACGAATTTTGGAAAATTTTGGATTTTAATATCTTTCGGGGATTTGTAGATATCGAGATTATAGATATTGTAGATTTGTAGATATTTTTTTTTTCAATTCAGGAATGGATAAGGAAAATGTTTCTAATTGGAAGTTTTATTCTCTGGGGGATGTATAAAAATTTAATTTTCGTAATTTTTAAAATAGAACTCCCATGGAGTTGTAACTTATCAAAAATTCACCTTTTTTTATGAAACTTTGCAATTGGAAGTATGGATCTAGAGTCAATATTTAAGGAGATAGCCTATTGTTTCGATATTTATGACTCACCTTGTATATATATGCATTTGACAAAAGAGTCTCAAGAAAATATTTTGCATTACTTTTTTTCTTAATATTTCAGTTAAAAAAAAAAAGTAAAAACTATAATAGTATAATTTTAAATTAATGGTCTGCTAGATTTCTACTTTCTGTTTCAAATTTTTGTAATCATTGTGATCTTGTTTCTTTTCTTCTCTCTCTCTCTCACTTTTTCCCTCTGTCTGTCAGATGGTGCCTGTAGTGGAGACTACAAATCATTTTCTTTAAGCTTACTAATTATGAGATTATTTTCATTTTAATGGAATCTGTTTAAAATTTATTTAATATGATGAGGATTTCAGTTTAAAAACAAATTGTCAGTTTTCTTTCCAAAAATCTAAGAAAGCGATCTTAAATCTAATAACACCTTTTAATGCTTTTTAGATTCGTTGCTTATAATTTGAATTATGCAAAGCTTCCTCGCGTATCAAAACATATCACCACCTGATTAGAGATCTGAACAGACCGGGACTTCCAGGCTTGGGTCCGGCCCGTTATAAATCTCAAAAGTTCGGACCGAGCCCGGCCCGGCCCGGCCCCGTTCAGCCCAGCCCAGCCCACACAGAAACCAGTGAAAACAGGCCCGTCCCGTTCTGACCCGATACAATTTCTAATACTTCTAAAAAATTCAGATTTTTATCATATAATTAAGATTCTTTTAAAGGATATTGCATATATAGCTATGGGATGATTTTAAAGTACATTTTACAGGAAATACACAATATTAAGATTAATGATTATTTAGATTCTGAGACGTTGTGGTGAGGAAAATGACACCACATACAGGGCACATGAAGGATAGTGGTTAGTAAAAAAAAAAAATAATAATATAAATGATAATATTCCATCCGGCGTTGTGAGAGAATGATCTGGGTATTATCGATCAAATAATTTAAAACCTTGGAATAATCTAAATAAAGTAAAGTGTCAATAACTCAGAATCGGCTTATTTAACGTTTAACTTAGCAAATTAGGATTTTAAGGAGATCAGAAGAGTATTAAAATAACTGTCTTAATTAATTTTAATAAACAAGAGTCTGCATCTAGTAATTTACTTGAAAAAAAAGTAAAGAAAAGAAAATGTCAAAGAAAACAAGGATATATATAGACATACCAATATTTATTTCAAAATAACAATTTTATAATTAAAACACAATGAGATAATACCATTTAAATATCACTTTTATAATTAAAACACAATGGGATAATACCTTTCAAACTATCAATTTTATAATTAAAACACAATGAGACAATACCGTCCAAATCATCTTATAATTAAAACACAATAGGAAAATACCATTCTAAAATATCAATTCCATAATAATAATTCTTTTCTTTTGATTGCATTATACATTATTATAAATTTATAACATTACTCACAGCACAACTAAAAGGCATAGCCTAAATTTTCATTAATTTTTTTTTCTATATTCATATTAATATTCATTACTCAGTTTTAAGTTAAGAATTAAATTTTAATAATAATTTTTTTTCAAAAAAATCTAAGGATTATTTAACATTTAGTGGACACCACAGAGGTAGATTTAAATTTCTCACCATTTGTTGAGCAGCTGATAAGGTCCATAGATGCAAATAAGGTCCATAAATGCAGATGAGGTCCATCAATAAACGATCTGCGGCACTCTCGTACGGCCCCTTGAAGACACAAGTTTCGTCGGCTATTTTACGGGATTGTCCGTAAACAAATAATCTGCAGCCTCTTATTTAGCACCATTGGAGTCACAAAGTTCATGAGAATCCACGGAAATGTTCATAAACAAGAAAACGAGCTGCATCGTTCTTGCATAGCACTAAAGATCGTTGTCGATTCGGAGCGTTCATCGTGCATGTCAGCAGAACTGTAATTATAAACATCCGTTAGCGCCAATTCCATAATGCTTTTCTCTTTAATTCCAAAATCACTTTAGTGTCCGCATCATAGTGGTGATCTTATTTTCTAAGTTCTTTCCTCAGGACGTCATACATGGTCAGGACGAAGATGCCTTCTCAATCTCGTAGATTTTTTTTTTGAGAGAGTTCTTTTTTTTTCTATTTTTTTATTCCTCCCCATACCGTTTCTTTTTTTCTTATTGGCTTTCTTGTAATCATTCTCAATGGGGGCAATTGCTTTTCCGCACTTCATTGGTTCCCCTGTCCGGTAGGAAGGTCACCCCTGTTGTTCAGTCAGAAAACCTTTTCCGAGTGTCCACCTTCTTCCTGCAGGTGTTATGTCTGAACCACTCCTCAAGAGTCGTCACCTTTCGGGCGTTTTGGTTGTAAATTCTGTCATTGTTGGATGCTGCTTGTTATGTTAGAATTGGAGTCAGTCTCGTATTTTTACAACCATTGCCATTGTCACTGTCTGAAGCTTTTATGGTGAGAAATTGAAACGCTATGTGTGTGTTCCTTTTGAAATCCATTCGTTATTTTACCGAACGTTATAAAGTCATAAAGTTTACAGCTTTAATTAACGTTAAAAAAATAGCTTTTATCTTTTTCTAAAGCCTAAAATTATTATTACTACCTGAATGAATGAAACGAACGTAGAATGAACATTAATGAATAAAATAAATTTAAAACTTTGCTTTAATTTTTTATACGTATATTTATACATATTTTCGTTTTAGTTGTGCTGAATCATTCTTTATATATATATTTATTTTAGCGATGTCGTGACAATATCGTTACTACATGCTATCTCCCCTTTGTTTAAGAAAAAAAATCATCCTACACAAGATAAACTAAAATATATACACAAATTTATCAAAGTAATACAAAATTCTAAAATAATATATATAATGCATTATGGGTGAGAAAAATAATCGTTCCAATGTGGTGCCATTGAAAACATAATACCAAAATATATACCTAAACATATTCGCCATAACAATACCTACGTTATTCCCTCGATTTTTTATTTTTATTATAATTTTATATATATATATATATATATATATATATATATATATATATATACATCTGTATCATAACCTTCCAAAAATGGGTGTGTATTTTATTTGGCATGTTCTATATTCTGCGCGCACTTATGCCTATCAATAAGAACAAACTTCCCCTAATAGCAAAATTTTGAAATTTTTTAATCTGTGAAAAGAGAGCAAACTTTCCTCCGAAGTTTCTTATTTATTTTTCATGCATCATAAAGGGTATTTTTTTTGTTGTTTCCATTTTCAATATTTGGAATAAAAATCTACATCCCAATTCATTTTTTTTATTATTAAATATCTCCTTTATAAAATTAAGTCATTTTGAATGATTGTTGCTTTTTAATTGACTTTCTCTCTCTATACATATATTTATTTATCTATGGCATATATTAAATTTTTTTGTCACTGAAACATTCACTCACTTGAATTCTTTTCTGTATTTATTTGACTGTCTATTTATTTATTCCTCATTGTCTTTATTATAATTTTTTTTATTAGATTATAGTGTTTGATTGTTATGGAACCGCCTTTATACTTATTGTTAATTTTCGCGTCGAATACGGAGCTGTGAAAAATTACTCAAATTTTATTTTATTTATTTATTTATTTATCTATTTATTTTATTTATTTCTTTTTAGAATATATGAGTATTTTAGGGTTTGTAATTAATAGTTTCTTTATGCATTGCAAAATTTGTTCTAATCTAGTTTTATTGCTATATTAATTAATGAGTTATGATTATTTATATAAAGCTTTATTATTAATATAATTTTTTTGTGTACAATCTCATTTACGTACAATCTCCTTTTACGTACAATCTCGAAAAAAAAAAAAAAAATTTCGTACAATGCAAGCTATCGACCAGCAATAAAAACTTGCACCCCGGGGAGTACAAAATATATATTTCTCATGAGATTATAATATAGTCTTTTTTTATACCTATCTATTGTAATAAATCTTTTATTTTAATTTGTTTTATTTATTTATTTATTTATTATTATTGTTTGTAGTGTTTTAAAATCCGTATTTTACGCGGGATACCAAAGAAACTTAATCAACTATGAATTATCCAGTTTTATTTTAACCTTTTTTTAAATATTTTTTTTACTTATTAATACTGTGAGACAGTGAGAAAAAATCTTTTAACGTTTAATTGTGTATTAGAAAACTTTTTTTAATTAGTAAAAATATCTTAATTGTCTTACCCAATTTTTTATTTATTTATTTATTTATTTATTTAATTGTGTCTATTATATGAGGACCCCAGAAGCCAAGGAATATAAGTGACAAAATTGAAAAAAAAAAAAAAACTAAATACACAGACGACCTAAAAATATGCTTTTTTCATTTCAGGTAATGAAATATAAGTGATTTTCTTATTATTTGCTGAGTTATAGAGGCAAACCACTTTTTTCGAAAAACAAACAATATTGATTAATTATACATTTAAAGAAAATTGTACTTTATTTTTTAACAGTTATTGAAATAAGAGTTCAAAGACCAGAATGCAACAAGCAGAAATTTCCTATTTCAATCCATTCAATTTTTATTGATGTTCCAATTTAACATCAATTATCTTTAAAGTAAATTTACTCCAAATCGAAATTTTGTCACTTGTACCCCTTGGCTTCTGGGGTCCTCATGTGAAATTCGAACATTTTTAGAAGTACTTAGTATTTAATTGTGAAAGATTATAATTTAAGCTGATGTGCTCAATGCATTATTTTTCAAAGAAAATTTCGACCGTTTCAGTTGACAAATGAATCACTTTGAATGAATTATTTGAATTATACATTTTTATTTATTTATTTATTTATTTTTAATTTATTTATTTACGTATTTGTGTTTTCTAATGAATGATTATTTGTTTTATTTTTGCTTGCCATATTGGGCGCAAATAATTTAGAAATATGAATGCTAATAGGCTTTAGATCTGGTCTATTTCTGTTTTTAATGAGATAGTTGTCATTCCTGAAAATTCTCTCAACGTAATATGGGCCTGAAATTTTTTGGTGTAATGCCTTAGGTTTTATCAGCAGTTTTAAGTATACTTCATCACCTAATTGTAGCTCCTTGTGTGTTGCCTTTGAATTTCTATTTAATTCCCTATCTGCCGTTTCCTGATTTTTGATAAGCTCTTTTCTTATTTCGTGCATATGTTTTAATTTATTTTGAACATATTTGCTGTAAGAAATCATGTCATGTACTTCAAAGTTTGTGAAAGGTGTTTTTATTTCTCTTCCAAAAAATAACATGCTTGGAGAGAATTTTGTTATCCCATGTACAGTTGAATTATGCATCAAAATAAAATATTGAAGTTTCGTATCCCATTCATAAGTTTTATTACACATAGCTGCTATCGAAGTTTTTAATTCCCTATTAATACGTTCCGAAATCGATTGACTTTCGGGGTGATAAATTGATGAGTTCGATATTTAAATTTTTCATGTAACCTTTAAAATCCTTCGATTTGAAATAGGATCCATTATCAGTGGAAAAATATCTTGCTAATCCGAGTGCGCTAAAGTAACTATTTAGAGCATTGATTATGACCTTAGTGTCCATCGATTTAAGTGGAAATGCTTGTAAGAAACGTGTGGCAGTGTCTATCACAGTCAGTACGAATTTATTCCTATTTAAAGTTGGAATTAAAGGGCCAATTATGTCGCATACCAATCTTTGCCCTGATAGATAATTTTTATCCATTGTTTTAAAAGGAATTTTTATTGTTCTATGTTGTTTAAATGTTATACATTTTGTGCAGAATTGTTTTATCTCTTGATACATTCTGTACCAGAAAAATCTTTCTTTTATAATACCTTAAGTTTTCAAGAAAGCAAAATGTGGGACATGTGCACTGTTTAGAATGTCTTTTTTTAAGCTCTGCGGTGCATTATACAATTCCCCATTATTTGAATTATGTGAATTTTTCAGAATTAATATCCCATCTTTATTTAAACTGTACTTTTCGTATTTTTTTACTTCTCTTTGTTGTTGTAAGCCCTCAATAATTTCTTTTAATTTAGGGTCATTTAATTGTTCTTTTTTATATTATCTGCATTTAGCTTTTTATTTACCGTGAAAAGGTGTTTATCTAAGTCACCTGCTATTGATAGGGCATGTACCGATCTACTACAAAAATCAGCGGGATTATGAATACCTGCAATGTGCGACACTTCGAAATCATAATCCTGTAATTTAAGTAACCATCTTGCTACAATCTCAGGCTGCTTTTCTAACTGTAAATGGTACGTTAATGACTTTGAATCTGTTAGCAGAAAAATTTTTCGTCCTAATAGAATGTTTCTAAAATATGTTATGGTTTCATAGATTGCCAAAAGTTCAATCTGCATGCTTGGATATTTCTTTTCTGAATCTCTTAACTCATTCTTGCCCAGCATCTTTTGCGTAAATTTTATTTGGTTGGCACCACTATTTTTAGAAGATTTAAGTTTAGTTCATTAATCACGAAAATACATCATTTAAATAAAATAATTATTGCTTTTCTTTTTTACCGGTGTCAAAAACAGTGCTAAATGCACCTTTTGAAGCGTCCCTAAAAAGGGACGCTAGGCACTAATGGGTTAATTTTCTTCCCGTAAATTCGATTGGGATCATTTTATCTCCTTGTTTTCGCGCTAGTATACCCGATGTTGCTATTTTTGATCCGTCTGTAATAATATAGAATTCTTTACTAAAATCTGGGGGGTGTATAGTAGGTTGTTCCATTATGATTTTTTGTATATTTTCAAATGATTCCTGTGCTTTGTCATTCTATTTGAATTTTGTATTAGCTTTTGTGAGATCCGTCAGTGGCGCTATTATCTCCGCGTAATTATGTACAGTTGCTTTAAAATATGTGCATAATCCAAAAAATGCTCTAACTGTTTTCTGAGATGTGGGTACTGCGAAGCTTGTAATTTTTTGAATATTTTTTTGTGAGGGCGCATATCCTTTTTCGCTAATTTTGTACCCCAAAAAATCTATTTCCGGCATGTATAATTTTAGTTTAGTCGGTTCAATTGTAAGATTGAATTTTTCTAATTGTTCTAATACTGCCTCTAGTATTGTGTGCATTTGTTGTATATCATTTGAACCAATTATTATGTCCTCAATAAAGTATTGAATGTTGTATTTTTTTTAAGTCACCCAAAACTATATCAATTAAACGAGCGAATTGATTCGTTGAAATTTTTGTACCAAAAGGCATCCTTGTTATTTGAAAATGGTTATCTTCCGTGATAAATGCTAATTTATGTTTGTCCTGCTCATTTAATTTTATTTGAAAGAATGCGGAATGTAAACCTAAGACAGTGTATAATTTTTTTCCGGCCATGCTTTGTAAAATATCTTTTGTACTAGGTACTGGATATGGGTCACTTTCTAATATATCATTAAGAGCTCTAAAATCTATAGCCATCCTAAATTTTATTAAATTTTTATCGTTTGTTTTTGACGTAGAATTTTTCTTTACAAAAATTAGTGAGAAAGCATAGCTTGAATTCATGGGCTCTATGATACCGGCATCCAATAAATCTTGAATTTCTTTCTCCACGAATTTCTTTACGTCGTGTGCTAATTTAAAGGGAATCGTATCAGTTTGTATCGGAAAGTCATGCATTAATTTAAAGTTCGGTTTTATTACAAATGTTTCTCCTAGCGTTTTATATGATTTGCTGAAAGCAGTAGCATGTCTCATTAAAATTGTCAGTACTTCCTTTTGTACCTTCGGTGTTAAGTGGTCAACTTTAAAATCCTTTCCTGAAAGTTCTTTTTTTCTTAATTCTCTAATTTGTGTGATATTTAAGTTATTAACTTCATAAATATTATCAGTATTTGATTTATTTTGTTTTTTAACAAAAAAATCAGTGGTAATTTTCCCCATTTCCTGATCTTTATGAAGTCTCAAATATGTCTTAGATTTATTTTGTACTAATGTTGTGAATAAATTATTTTCGGTTTCCTTATGTTCATGAACTGAATTTTGAATTACTAATTTACTGTTGTTATATTTAGGTTGAAAAAAAAATTGTTGCCCGTTTTTTAATTTCCCATCAAAAATTAAGTTTACTAATTTGGATTCTCTAGGTCTCAAAGTAATGCTTTTTTTTTTCAAATGCTCGTGTATTAATTTCGGAATTTTATTATAGTGATAGGAGTCAATTTGTTTTGGTATTGTTTGAAACTCGTCGTTTTGTTGTATAGGCTTAATTTCATTCACCTCAGTAATTTGATTTTCGTTAGGGTTTAATTGTATAATTGAGTTATTGAGTTTAAAAGTATTATTTTCAAAATCCATAATTATTTTATTACTTTTTAAAAAGTCATATCCTAAAATGATCTTGCAATTACGGTCAAATTCTTCTTTAGTTACATAAAATGTGCCATTTAAGAAAGTGTTGTTAAATCTAAACTTAAATTTACACAGTGTTTAAAAGGAAAATAAGTTTTTTCTATATTATAACTACACAAACAGTTGCTGATTACCGGAGATTTCAAAAGTCAGTTCGTTATGTGAATATGCTAAGAGAAAATAGAAAAGCGAGTTGATATTTATCACAAAGTATTTATAATAATGAGATCATAATTATTTCAATTAAGTACCAAAAGATATTGTTTCAGTTAATTCTTTAAAAACATTTTTTCGTGAAGCATTATCAAATATTTTCACTAAAGCAAAAATATTTGAAGAATTTTTGTTCTTCTAGAAAGATTTCAATACAGTGCAAATATTTCTATATAACTGGC
>CAXHSM010000858.1:0-31000 GCA_964019185.1 Maratus speculifer
TTTGCTTCACAACACAGGTAAGGGATCTGCTAATAAATTGTCTTTTAAAAAGGTGAAATATACTGAATATATTTCGTTATAGAAGGTTCAGCATAAGCTCAATATTTTACTAAAATTTGACTAAATAATGCTTAAATTTGAAAAGGTAATTAAAATCGCAGTACATATTTATATGAATTCATAATTTTATTCCCTGAAATGCCCCAAAAGTAGGTACAAACCTTAACCCTCGCAGTACTAGGACGGAGTCAGTTTGACCCCATCTGGACATTTTTTAATTTTTTTTTCTCATTTAGAAAAAATATGGTAAAATTATTTTCTTGGAATTATCCTGTAAAGATCTCTTTCATGAATTTATCTACTTAATAAGTTTCGTACAGTTTTTTTTAACTATTTGGAAAATAGGTGTTGTCCTCGGTAGAGAATTGTGAAATCTGAAGTATTTCTGAATCTTTTCACTGGTTGAATTCCGCAACTTATTTTTCGCTCTCTAATTGTTGCCACGATGACAAAAATAAGTAATAAAACTTATAAATAATAATAATAATTTGAAAACAAATTGTGATAAAGATTTCAAACAAATTTCATTTAAAAGTGCATTCTTTTTCTCTACACAATGGTGTAAAAATTTTAAATGTTCGATGTTTAGAAATTTAAAATTTTGCCGTTCCGAAAATTGTAAAACCGAAATTTCAATTAAAATTTGTTTATGATGGGTCCAGGAATATTAATGTTTAATCCACGTCGTACGTAATATGAGGCGTTCAGAAGTCAGTATGATTAACCCCATCCAAAAGTTATGCACATTTTAAACAATTAAAGTTGTATGTCTATAAACTACTGTTTATTTTACCATTGGTCTAGGAATATTAATGTTTAAAGCATGTGTACGTAATATATGACTCATTATTATTATTATTAATTTAAATATAGAATTTATTTATAAGTCTTTAAAAATTTAGTCTTTGAAAATATCATTTTCCAAATAGTCATTGTAATTTGTTAAATTACAATTTTATTGTCTTGTTGTTGTTGTTAAAATACTGAAAAAAAAGCAAAAGCCAAAAAAAAGTTTTTTTTTTTTTAGGGGGAGGGTGGAGGAGTGGGTTTTAAAGTACATATTTTGGGGGGCAATCCACACTCTAAGATGACAGGAAAGCTAACACTGAACTATGAGGTGTTCAACAAATAAGTGTTCGTACATTAGAGGAATGGATCAAATAAGGTATACAGAAGAGTGATACCAGGATCTAATTTCGAGTATTGGAGGGCGAGGACAGAAATAACTCAAATTTAAGTAATGTTCTCAGTTTTCCGTAAAGCACTGGATTGTTTAAACATAAGTAATGTTGGACAATAATGCTAAAGCAAAATGCAGTGATAAGATGGGCAGAATCCGCTTAACATTTAGAAGTAGGGGAAGTCCGATGTCACATACAACCCCCTCCCCCCTATTATTCAATCAATTGCTTTTTACTTTCTTCTATCTTTAACAAGGGAAAGCGTTGGATTCGTTAAAATTTTCGACTTCCGGTTTTCAATAGATTTACACGTTTTAGGGTTCAGATATTTCAAAAAATACGTTCCTACAAAATGTCTGTCTGTCTGTCTATATGCGACAAATTTTGTGGGCGCTCTACTTCAAGAATTAATGCTTTGAATTTAATAAAAAATTATATTCAGGTAGTCTCTGATATAAATTGGTGTTGATAACTTTTTGGTGCAAATTGCTCAACAGGTGACGCTGCTATGCAGCATTTTTCATTATTTCTTCAATAGCTCAATATCCAGAACTAATGCACAGATTTTCATCAAACTTCAGATTAAGTAAGTAGTTTAATATGACGTGGTGTTGTTTACAATTTTGTGTCATTCGCCCAAAAAGTGACTCTGCTATGCGGCATTTTTCACCATAGCTCTATCTCAAGCACGGATTTTCATCAAACTTCAAGATCAGTTAGATGTTGACATAAGCCATTCAGATTAGGATTCGGTGTAAATCATCCAATAAGTGTCACCGCTATTCTGCACTTTGCATGATTTACATGGTTTTAACGATAGTCATATCTCAAAAACTAATGAATGGAATTTCGTATTAATATATGATTGGCATAGATTGCCATTTAATTTTGTCATTGTGATAGCGAATTTGAAGTATTAATTAGTATGAGATAGAAGAAAGTTTTGGAATTGCCATATCCGACTAGTTTATTTAATTTTCAAGCTTCTCTAAATCTATTTTATTTAAATTCATATGAAAATTTTATAAATAATATTATAAATTCTTTTTTTCATATTACCCTATTTAAGTACGATCAGCCATATCATATGCGATACAATCGATAAGCTAATAATACGCAGTCTTAACAAAATTCGAGAATAAGAAAAATATTTTAAAATTGTGTTAAAGAAAATAAAGTATTTGACTCAAATTTTAAATTGCCAAATCATATTTATCATAGAAACATGTTTCTTGTAATAATAGTTTTCGCAAAAGTTTTTCGCAGTTAAATCGATATGATTTTGAAAACTAGAATGATTATTTGAACAATAAAATTCGAACGAAGTTTAAGAGGGGTATAATTTTGGGGCTTACAAGGCCCATGCAAAAAAAAAAATTTAATACTTAGCTGAAATTTTTCGATTTATAAAACATTAGATTACATTGATCCGTATCAGTTTTAAAAGCACCACGGAAGAAATTATTAGGTTTGTATATTTGTAATGATCTATACTTACATAGGCTAAATTTGCAGAATATGAATATTCTTCGATCTAATGTATTTCGCTGTAAACAACGACAGAACAAAAATACTTTTTTACTAAAGGAAAAGGTTAGTTCTGAAAACGCTTCAGGCATAAAAACATTCAACAGCATGCATGTTATTATTGTATGAATATCCTAGGTTATTATTTTTTCTCTTGACTATATATCTTCCTTATATTCTACGTGTAGTTCCGCTTTTTAAAATTTACCTTTTTTCGGCTATCAGATATATTTTTATGTGTTTGCATGAATTTAACGATATAATCAATTATAAAATCGATGAGCAAACATGTGACATGAGAAACGATAAAAGCTAGTACAATCTTGTTTTGAAGACTATTTATTTTCTATAAAATTTTCGATTAAAAAATATTTCAAAACTTTCTAATTCTATAGCTGCAGTCATGCAATAGGTGATAGACTAGGAGGCGGCAGCACAGGCAATCAATTCATCAAGTTCACGGATGAAAATCTAGGATTAGTTAAATCCCGAGTTAATTAGTAATATTAGTTATATCAGTTAAATATTAAGCATATTAAAACGCAAGTCATATCTTGGTGGGAAACACCTAAAAACACGATTTTGGCGGTCGACTCAAAGGTTTACCATTATGTTTTCCTCCTAACAATCATCTACGTTTTCATACTTTTGGGTCAAAGAAAGCACTATAGTAGGGCTACGAATCAACGGTTAAAATCGGATTTTTATGTGTTTTCCTTCAAGATATGACTTTATCAGTTTTCTGTACAATTTTGGAGTACAACATTACAAGTTAATGAAAATGTAATAACACATTTAGTGATATTTCATCTTTTAAAAAAGCCCCATATAATTTAAAATAAACTCTTCGATGGGATGCTAAATTTAATCATGAAACCGATTACTTAATTAATATCACTATACCTTATAAATACTCTTCCGATTCACCCCCCCCCCCCCCCAAATTTCCAATAATTATTCCCCAAAAATATTTTATTTTCCCTTGTAGAAAATGCGAATGACGTAATGGGTCCCCAACTTAAGCAATCGGGGAAAAAAAACACAGTTTTGCATCATTTATCACATAGGTTCCCAACTTTTTATTGACCACAACCCCCCTTAGAAGAAATAAAATTTTCCAACGCCCCCCTCTTCTATAATAGTTAACTACACCAATTAAAATAATGTTGCATATTATCTAAACCTTTTTTGTCTATTTATAAAATTCTGAGTGGTTTACTCATATCTTTCCATTTCCCGAAAATAACTTTAATTTGTTTTAGAGACTGTATAAACAGAGTCTGTTAAACAGAACTGTAGTTAAAGGGTATATAAAATAAACGGTGTGCTTTAGAAACAAACAGTGAAAGAACATTTTGATTAAGATTTTTTTTATTAACAATTTTCTGAAAATGATGGAAATCCCTCAAGATGCTTGGATTGTTAAGAAACACAAAGTAAAAATTAGAATTAAAACGTCTATCAAACATAATGAAAAGGTTTTCAGTAAAAATTTTAAAAATAAACGCAAAATAAAATTAAATAAATTTCTAAAAAGGTGTTTTTAATACGCTGAAGAAGTCATATATCTAAAAGTACTATATATGTTATTACATATCAAAACAGTTTTAAAAGCTGAAAACTTCAAATATCATACCCGAGCGTTTTCAATCAGAACTTCGTCATCCTCAGGGCAGCTTTGTTTATGTACTGAATTGCTTTTTCGCACTCTAATGTAACTCGAATATATAAACAAACTGCCCCTACAATAATCAAGTTTCGATTAAAAGCACCCGGCGTATAGTATTTGAAATTTTAAGTTTTTAAAAATGTGCTTTTATATGTAACATCTTTTAGATTTGTGACATCTTTAACGTATTAAATTTTTCACAAATAATAATGTGAATTAACAAAAAAATAATAAGGAATTAAAAGGAAAAATGACATAAACATAAAATCGATAAGAAATAAAAAATATTAATGCGATGGTTGAGGCTGATGGAATTTTGACAATTTGTTAATGTCGGGTTCCAATTTTGCTAACAGCAATCGTAAATCCCTACATTCAGTGACGTGCAGTCTATTTCTTTTCTTAGCTAATAAATTATATATTGCACTGAACCCACTCTCAACAAAATAAGATGACGGAAAAAAATAAAAAAAATTTATACTTTTGCCCACAACTCAGGGTAGAGAGCTGGTATAGACTTCTGAAGCCAGACCTTTCGGTCATGACTTCCGAAGTTTGCTTTTAGTTTTTCATTAGTTATGAGGTCTATGAGTTCTTCTTCTAAATTTGATGATTCTGCTGTGCATTTGCCGAAGATTGTAAAACCCAACTCGGTTATAGTCTTGTTTAAAATGTCAATAAAATAATCGTTCAATAAATCGTCTCAATAAAATAATCGCTCAATAAAATCAGCATGAAGAGCATTCAAATGTCGGCAGTAAGTTAGTAAATCTTCCTGATTTGCAGAGACCGGTGCTAATGTAGAAAAATGTCTATATTAACCTCTATCTAGATTTCGCTTGAACATAACAAATTTTATCACAAAAGCAGCTGTGACATTTTTTGTTTTAATTAAATTTAATTCGTCACCTTGCAATCATAAATTGATTTCATTGAATATTTTAAACAGGTCTGTCAATTAAGCAATGTCATTTTTGAATGTTATCAGGTTTTCGCGCAATTTTTCATCTCTGTTTTCAAGAAAGTCCAGTATTGAGTCAAATAGATTAAAAAAAATGATTCAGACGAATAACGTTAGTGAGCCAACGAACTTCTGTCTGCAAGAGCAAGCGATTATAATCTTCATTTTCACTACAAAGTTGACCAAATAATCTGTCATGCAAAGAATTGCTTCTAATCGTATTCGTTGCTGTAATAACGTAATAAATAGACGTATGCAGACATTTATTCAGTTTTTTGGCAACCAAATGTTGACAATGAATAACACACTGTACAGCGAATACATTTGGTACAACTTCTTCCAAATGCTCTATGAAACCCTTATGACGCCCCGTCATTGCTGGAGCACCACCCGTTGCTGCTGACAAAATATTATGAACAGGAATTTCTTTCTCTTGATGAAACATGTTCATGCTGTTAAATATACAGGGTGGTCATAACAAAAACTTTGCCGATATATGGAGCTCTAGTGGCCAGTCCGTCCAACCGATCGAGGTGAAATTTCAGATATAGCTATTCAGAGGTATGAGCTCGAGTTTCTATGAACGGCAACAAAATGGCGTTCACGGTTACGGTTATAGTTACAGAAACTCGAAAATTTCCAATGGCAACACCCATTTTTTTTCATCGGAAAATGCTCAGTGCATGCGAAAACCCTAAAGAGCGTTGGAACGGTATGGTTTTTGCCATAAACGGACGCGTTATGCTCGCACAAAATCAGCTATACGAACGCCCCCCCCCCCCCAAAAAAAAAAAAAAAAAAAACACGACCAAGGCGCACGAAAAAAGTTTGAATATGACAGAAACAAAATACCAATCACCGAACGTCGTTTGCTAGATAGTCAGCGTAGAAAACGGATAAAAACTAAAAAGTGGGGTGGGAATGTTAGTTCTTCAGTCGGAGCTCATAGATGCCAACAAAATGACTTCGTTCGTGGTGAGTTGGTAAAACTACAGTCGAGCCTCTATATAACGAAATCCATCGTTCCAGTAAAAAATTCGTTATATAGAGAAATTCGATGTATAGAGTATGATGTTAAAAATAGTATTTAATGTGTAAATTTTGAACAAATATTATTTTTGATCTTTTTAATTAAGAATTTGAAATGTTTAAAAGTATATATTAACCTAACATTTTATTTCTTACTTATTTAAGCAGTTTCAAGAAAGAGATAAGACATTTATTTGAAAGCTTAATGAAAATCAAATAAGGATGACTTACATAAATTTCAGAGGAAGAAATCTGTAATTTTTTGTTGTTTTGATTTTAAAATTACAATTGTTACGCTCTCAAAAAAAAATTCTCAAATTTTAGCAAGGAATGAAAAATTGTAGTTGATATTTTCCTCCATTTGAAGGTCTCTCTTATGTGCTCTCATTGATTCCTCTCTTATATGTGTAACAATTCAATTGACTGTGTTTTGAGAAGGATGTTGAAAGGTGTGTGGGAGGTGGGATGAACTTGTTAGATTTAAAGAATAAGAAGAGAAGTAATATTTATAAAAAAAAAAAAAACCTCTCCATTGAACGATAAATCAAAAATAAGTGATGGAAAATTGATTCCATATGATTTCGAAGCTTTTTTAAAACTGAATAAATTAAGATCAATTTATGAAAAAATTCGTTATATGGAGATAGATATTTCGCTATATAGAGTCTGTTTTTAATGTAATCATGCGAAAAGGGGACCGTTCTTACTAAAAATTCGTTATATGGAGAAATTCGATGTATGGAGTTTCGTCATATAGAGGTTCGACTGTATTATCAAAATGAGATGAATGCTTCGAAAACCTGGCGCGTTTACCGTCGAAACCATCGCCAAGCACGTGCCTTATGCATTTCGCAAGCTCTTCCGGATTTAGTAATGAAATTCGAAGAAATCGGCTGCACCTGTGATAGTCCCGATCCGGACGAACAACTGTTCCTGAGGATACTGTTATGAAAGTGCATCACATAGTGACCAGAGGACGCATGCAAAAGGTGCATCTCGTGTATTCGATACAGGGCCATGCTTAGGACTTTGGCGGCCCTGGACGAAATATATTTTGGCGGCCTGGTCCCTGGTCGAGATAATTCGATCTTTCGTAAATAATACTCGGTTTTAAAACAGAGCAAATTAGCTTGTTTTTAGAGTCTCTTTAATATCAAATCGGCAGTGGCGCGAGTACTTTTATACGAGGGAATTTCTACGTATTTGTATCATCCTTACTTCCATGGGTGTACCCAAGGATGTGTTGGGGGAGGGGGTGATAGGGCTAAAGCACAGCCCGAAATTTTCGAAAGTTATATGAAAAAGTTGTTGATTTTTTTCTTTCTTTTTGAGAAAATTTTGTATTTTTTTCAAACATACAGTGGATTAGCCATTCATATTAATCTCATTTTAATCCACATTGCCATGAATAAAGAGAAAGGAAGGGGTGATGGGATTACAGCCCTTCTCTTTTTGAAAATAAATTAAAAAAAAATTCCTTACTTTTTTAGATAAATCTAAGATCGACATTTTTTTATTCTGTTTTTCAGCGAAATAGCCATTCCCGTTAACCCCATATTAGTCCACATTGACATACAGTATACCTAAAGATGGGAAGGGGGTTGGGGGTGATGAAATTAGAGCCCCCTTACCTTGAAATAGTCAATAATAAAATTAAAATTTTTGCAGATTTTTTTTTCGTTTGTTTGAGACAAATTTCTATTTTTTTCCCCATATCATTCAACGGATTAGCCGTACCTAGAGGTCTGCACTGGCTGGGGTTGGCCCGTAGCCGGCCCGGCGGAATCCTTTCGAATTTTATAACAAGCGGGCAGATGTAGAATAGTTTTTTCAACGGACCGGGCCGACAAACAACATAAACGGACCGGGTCGGCAAAGAAAATGAACGGACCAGACGGGCCGGGACGATAGTTTTCGGGCCTGAAGTTTTAAGCAGAGACGATAAAATATGAGCTATTTTCAACGAAAATGGTTTTAACGAGAATAAGTATAAATGTGCGTTATGAGCCATACTAGTTTGACAGCATCAATATAAAAATGTACAGTGTAGCGATCGGCATCGGAGAGTTTCATTGTGCATAACCCGTTTTAATATTTTTTTAGCTGACTCATGCCGGGTCGAGATCAAGTGTGCATTATTTTTCTACATTTAGACTGGCCGGACCGGAACTAGACTTAAATGTTCTCAAGATCTGTAGGGCAGAAAACATGATTTGTAAAATTATTAATAGCGATAAAGAACTTATGTTAGCTTAATCTTTGGATATATATTTCTGGATGGTTTTTAAATTAATTTTTTAATAATGCGAAAGTTTGACACATTTTCTGATTAATTTTAAATTGTAAAAGTATAAAAGTGATAAGCCTAACTATTAAAGGGATTTGGAATCGAAAAACGTTTTTTTATTTTTGATAAATAAAATACTTGAATAACTTTGTTGAGATATAATAGTTTCTCAAATGATTGCAGGCTTTTCTCCCTTCCCATGCTAACGCTTCCGGAACTTCTATTCAAAACGCTAATTATGACAATATTTTATTTGCTTGCAGTATTCTTAAATTGCTTGTTTCAAATAATGGATAACGCCATTCGATTATATAGTTTCTGAATAAAGATACCTGTTAATCTTATGCGTTTCTGAGAAAAAAAAATATTAATTTAGAAATGTATCAGAAAGGAGCTTCTTTGAATTTAAGAATGAATTTGGATTTGAAATCTTTAATAAAATGATATAAAAATATTTTATAAATCTTCTTTTATTAAACAGCTTCAAAAATAACGGTGTTTTTAGCTTTATTTTTTCTTCTTTTATTCTAAGCCATATTAATTTTTTAATGAATTTTTATTCGAATGTTGAAAGCCTAAGAATCTAAGTAATCATTAATGTTGTTAATGTGTATTTCCTGTAAAATATACTGTAAAATCATTCCATAGATATGTATGCAGTATTCTTTAAAGAAATCTTAAATATATGATAAAATTCTGAGTTTTTTAGAAATTGTAACGGGCCAAAACGGGCCGGGCCGAACTGTTGAATTTTATAACGGGCCGGTCCCGCGCCTGGAAATTCCGGCCCGTGCAGACCTCGAGCCGTCCCTTATCTTTAGTACCATATTAGTGTTCAATGACACCACATTATACTGAAAGAAATGAAAGGGGTTATTGGGATTACAATCCAATACCACAAAAGTCATTTTTTTTTCTTTCTTTAAGCAAATCTATATTTAAAACCGATTATCAAATACGATAGTCTATTTCAAAACCGAATCTATATTCAAATATTATCCTCTACCGCTCAAAAGACTAGCCGCTCTTTTTTCTTTAGTTCCATGTTAAAGCTCAATGACACTACATTCTACCCAAAGAAATGAAAGGGATTAATGGGCTTACAGCTCAGGAAATGTTTTGACGGAATATGTGTTTTTTCGCGATATTTTGTCGAAATTCGCGTTTTTCGGCAGCTTTTTCATGAAATTCACCTTTTTTTAATTCTTTTTTGAAATTATTTTTTCTGTGGAACTCTGGGGGAATACCTGTATTTTTTAGAGATATTTTGTCGAAATTAGCATTTTTGCCTCCGCGGCTTTATGAAAATGTTTGCTTTTTTCCGTAGTATTTATACGAAACTTGTTTTTTCCGGGGCCTTTTCGCAATCCTTTGTCGAATTTCACGATTTTTTCCGCAGCACTTTGATGAAATTAGCTTTTGTCTGCGGCCCTTTGACGAATTCGCATTTTTAAAAAATGCTTTGACGAAATTCGCGATTTTTTTGCACGATACTTTGTCGAAATTTGCAATTTTATCCTCGGCTTTTTGACGAAATTTGCGTTTTTTTCCGCAACCCTTTAACAAAATTTGCGTTTTTTTTTCGCGACCCTTTCTCGAAATTCGTGTTTTTCAGCCGTCATTAGACGAAATTTGAATTTTCTTCGCGATTACATGTCGAAATTTGACATTTTCTCCGCAATCCTTTGTCAAAATGCGCGATTTTTTTCGCAACCCTTTACAAAATTAGCATGTTTCCAGTGGTTCATCAACGAAATTCGCATTTTTTACAATTCTTCAACGAAATTAGTTTTTTTTCTTGTTTTTTTGACGGAACGCGTGTCTTTTTGTGATTTTTTGTTGAAATTCGCGTTTTTTTTTGGGGGGGGGGTGATTTTTTGTCGAAATTTGCAAATTTTCCGCAGCCATTTGAGGAAATTCGCGGTTTTTTGAGACCCTTTGACGAAATTTGTGTTTTCCCACGATCCTTTGTCGAAATTAGCATTTTCCCCTCAACTTTTTGATGAAATTATCTTTTTTGTCACGATCGTTTATCAAATTTCGCGGTTTTCAGCAGTCATTAGAAGAAAATCGTGTTCATTTAAAGAAATGTGCTTTTTCTCTAATTGACGAAATTTGACTTTTTCCCGCGATCCTTTGACGTTCTTGTTTTTTTACGGCCCTTTGACAAAATTCTGATTTTATCTGCGGTCTTTTAACAAAATCCGACTATTTGCATATTCCTTTTAACCAAATCAGATTTTTTTTTCTGCGAATGATTGACGAATTTGATATTTTTCGACAACCATTTGTCGAAAATCGCGATACATTTTTTAAAGTCCAAACTTCAAACTGATGACGATTGTTTTAAATTTTCGGAAAATTACGGCCAAATTTAGCCTTTCCCCTTCTGGCTGCGGCCTTTTTGTCTGAAATGTTGCATTGCTCACTCGGTCTTGTCTCGTTGGTCTCCCACACCCCATATTCAAGATTCAGACATAAAATTGGTAATTAAACTGAGAAAATTTTCAAAATTGTTGGCAAAATTTTCCGGTTATTGAATCGAATTTTTTTTTCATGTATAAAATATGATATTATCGGAATATTCTCTATCACAGGCCCGGACTGGCTCCGTTGGGGGCCCTCGGCTACAGACTGAAAAGGGGCCCCTTACTGAGGAAGTTATTATGAATAGAATAGTAGAATATATAACATTTGAAAATTAACTTTAAATGCCTAAAAACCATATTTCACCATTTTGTTGCTTGTAAAATATTTCAGCAAAAAAGTTAACTTTTTCTGGTGTAGTCTTCTTACTTTCACAATAAATACTAATATTGTTTTATATACGGTACCTAAACTAGTTCCAAGCTAGAAAAAAAATAAACTAATTAATTACAAGTAGTGTATTACTTCAAAAGAGAGGGGTATATATTTTTAGATTTAAGCATCAGAATTGCATCGTTGAAGACATAATATTTTAAGTGCTACTGCAATACTTAAGTAGACAATATATTATAAGGGGGTATAACAAGGGGTAAATATTGTAAAGTACATTTTATAAAATTTACAACAGTCAAGAAATGTTATGTTATTTTGAACGGCTGTTGATTAACCTGACAGCTTTTTGATCAGTTCGTCACTGGCTCTGGCTACTTCTTCTTTAATTACATCTTTATCTAAATTATAAAATAAATCTCTTTCTACATTCATGACATGAAGATTAGACAAAAGATCGTGGCTTAAGCTAGAGGTCTGCACGGGACCGGGCCTGTCCCGTGGCCCGTACCCGGCCCGGCGGAATTGTTTCGAATTTGCATACGGGCCGGGCCGGCAGAATTAGAATGTTTTTTTCTACGGGCCGGCCGGGCCGACAAACAAAATAAACGGGCCGGGCCGGGCCGGCAAAAAAATTGAACGGGCCATACGGGCCGGGCCGATATAAAAATTTTCGGGCCTGCCGTCCCGTTTTGAAGATTTACACATAAACGATAAAATATAAACCTATTTTCAACGAAAATGGTTTTAACGAGAATAAATATAAATGTGCGTCACGAGCTATACTAGTTTGACAGCATAATATAAAAATGTAACTTGTGCAATGTAGAGATCGGCATCGGACAGTTATATTGTGTGTAACCCGTTTTAATATTTTTTAAACTGACTCGTGCAGGGTCAAGATCAAAATTGGAGATCAAGGCATGAATTTTCTAAATATAGACTTGCCGGACCGAAAGAAGACTTAATTGTTCTCAAGATCTGTAGGGCCGACAACATAATTTGTAAAATTATGAACAGCGATAAAGAACTTATGTTAGCTTAATTTTTGATATATACTTTTTGATGGTTTTTAAATTAATTTTTCAATAACGCGAAAGTTTGACACATTTTTACATTAATTTTTAATTGTAAAAATATAAAAGTGATAAGCCTGACTATTGAAGGGACTTGGAATCGAATAGCGTTTTTCATTTTTGGTAAATAAAATACTTGTATAACCTTGTTGAGATACAATAGTTTCTCAAATGGTTGCAGGTTTTTCTCTCTTCCCATGCTATCGCTTCCGGAAATTCTATTCAAAACGCTAACTATGACAATATTTTATTTGCTTGCAGTGTTCTTAAATTGCTTGTATCAAAAAATGGATAACGCCATTCGATTATATAGTTTTTGAATAAAGACACCTGCTAATCTTATGCATTTCTGAGAAAAAAATGAATTTAGAAATGTATCAGAAAGGAGCTTCTTTGAATTAACGTATGAATTTGGATTTAAAATCTTTAATAAAAATGATATAGAAATATTTTTATAAATCTTCCTTTATTAAACAGCTTCAAAAGTTACGATGTTTTTAAATATCTTTTTTTTTTTTTCTTTTACTCTAAGCCATATTAATTTTTTAATGAATCTTTATTTGATTGTTGAAAGCTTAAGAATGTTAGTAATCATTAATGTTACTAATGTGTACTTCCTGTAAAATATACTGTAAAATCATTCCATAGATATGTATGCAGTACTCTTTAAAAAAATCTAAATTATATGATAAAAATCTGAATTTTTTAGAAATCGTAGAAATTGTAACGGGCCAAAACGGGCCGGGCCAGGCCTGTTTTCTCTGATTTCTCTACGGGCCGGGCCGGGACTAAAATATAAAAATTTGAGGCCGGGCTCGGGCCGGGACTAAAATATAAAAATTTGAGGCCGGGCTCGGGCCGAACTTTTGAGCTCTACAACGGGCCGGGCCCGGGCCTGGAAATTCCGGCCCGTGCAGACCTCTAGCTTAAGCTAGATCTACGTCGATTCTAAACAATTTTAAGTTTAGAAAAGACCCTTTCACAGGTGACTTGTGTAGTGGCGTAGCTAGAGCATTTTGTTTGGGGAGAGGAGGGGTGGAGTTCGAATTTTCCGAATGATAGTTTAAAATCACCGAATGATTGTAATTTATTTTTTTAATTTTCTTTTTATGTATACTTATGACTTATTATATTTTAAAATGAGCTCTATGAAAATAATTGAATCTACGGTAGGGATGCAAAACCTTTTCAAGAGAAGGGCAACTTAGTTTTCCGAAAACTAAATTTTGCTTCGTTAAAAGAACTAAAAAACAAACATAAGTGGGTAATGCCGAGTAAAGAATGTTAACTTTATGAACGAATGCAAGAGAGGAGCTGATCAACAAGTATTTCTTGGTCTACGAAATTCCCGTTTTCCGCGCCCGATCAATGAAATTTCAATTTTTTCCGCCTAATCAAAAAAATATGCGTTTTTTTCGATCGAGAAAATTCGCGATTTTACTGCTATGATTGATATAACTCACAATTTTTCCGCACCCGATCGGTGAAATCCGCGATTTTTGAGAAGCCGATCCACAAATCCTCAAATTTATTACGCCTGATGGACGAAATTCACGTTTTTCCGAGCTTTATCGACGAAATTTACTATTTTTCCGGGTCTCATTGTCATAAATCTCGATTTTTCCGTTCCCAACCAACGAAATTAGCGCCTTTTTGAGTCCTCGGTCGATGAAATACGCATTTTATCGCTTACGAACAATGAAATTTGTGATGCTTAAATGACTGATGAAATCTGCATTTTTTTGCGCCGCGAAATGATGAAATACGCGATTTTTTCTCACGATCAACTGACGAAACTCACGATTATGTTCAGCAGCCGCTCAAAGAACTTTTCAATTTTTTCGCGCATCATCGACAAAATCTGCGGCTTTTCCGTGTCTTATACACAAAATTAGTGATTTTTTTCATTCCGAATCGACAATATTCGCAAGTTTTTCGTACCTGAATTCACGCTTTTTACGAAGCCAATCGGCCATATTCGTGATTATTTTGTTCTCCATCGACAAAATTGCCAATTTTTTCGTGCCATATTAAAGAAATTCGCAATTTTTTTGTTCCCGATCGACAAATTCGCGTTTTTTTACTAAGACGATCGACCACATTCGCGATTTTTCCATGCCCAATCGAAGAAATTAGCGCTTTTTTCCATCCTTGATCGATGTAATACGTATTTTCCTGCGCGTGAACAATGAAATTCGCAATTCTTAATTGAATGACGAAATTAAAAAAAAATTTCAGTCTTAAATTGATGAAATCCGTTATTTCTTTCTCGCGAATAACTGACGAAACTTACGAATGTTCTGCTGCCGCTGAAAGAAATTTTCGATTTTTCCGCGCATCATCGACAAAATCTGCGGTTATACTGTGCCCTATCAACGAAATTGATGAATCGACAATATTCACGACTTTTTCATAACCGATCACTCGAATTCGCGCTTTTTACGAACCCGATCGACCATATTCGTGAATGTTTCGTTCCCGATCCACGAAATCGGCAAATTTTGCGTACCATATCAACGAAATTCGTGATATTTTCGTTTCCGGTGGACAAAATTCGCCATTATCTCGTTCCCGATTGACTAAATGCGCTTTTTACGAAGCCGATCTACTATAATCGTGATTTTTTTTTTTTTTTTTTCGTTCTCGATCGACAAAATTCGCAATTTTCTGCGTGCTAAATAGACAAAATTCGCGATTTTTTGGAGACCTGTAGACGTAATTTAAAAGTTTTTCAAGGCCGATAAACAAAACTCACGATTTTTCCATGTCCTATAGACTGTAACTTTGTTTTTTCCGAACCCTGACAACGAAATTTGCGTTTTGTTCACGCAGTAAACAAACAAAGCAGGCGATTTTTCTTCAATCTATAAACAAAATTTGATGATATTTTTTATTTTTTCTTGCCCGATCAACGAAATCTGAGATTTTTCGCGTCCGTTCAACAAAATTTGTGATTTTTTCGTGCCCGATCAACGGAATTTGCGATTTTTAAGTGAGTGACAAAATTTTCAATTTTCATGTCGCAAATTCAAGAAATTTAAGATTTTTTTTTTTCAACCAATACCCAAAAATTGCAATTTTATCCAGTTATAAATTCGCGGGCCGCATGTTAACCCACCACTGGTCACATTTGACCCATGAGCCACAGTTTGTGCATCCCTTATAACTTATTAGATTATTGAAAAATCGAAAAATACTTTGCATTAAATGAAAATCAAAATGATTTATTTTTCAAAATTATCATATTTTTTATTCTTACACAGGCAAAATTTTCAGGTGCACTTATTGATATGCTAATACATTTATTTCATTACATGATGGTGATATTAGATATGAATATCTGAAAATTTTATAGATACAGCAGGGCTGTCACAGGTGACTATTTTTTTATTCAAACTGGCACCACTTTATCAATACAGAAGTCCTTAACATTTTCTTTGACAACATTTTTAGGCGAAATATACTTCAAAATATTTAATAGAAAATTACTGGTGCGAACAGAATATAAAAATAGTCGCCTATGGCAGCCCTGATACAGGTATTCTAAAAAATATTTCATGAATGTATCAAAGTACTAACTAGGAAACTGCAAGAAGTGTAAGTCACCGATTTTGACGAAAGTGGTATCGTTGTAAAGATCTCATCGTGAACAGTAAAAAACTTAATGGAACTACCCATGGAAATGAGTCATTTTTGAGATATCCGACGATTTATGCCACGTAGCTAGTGCACACTTAATGGGAGACCGCAAAAAATTTTAGTCTCGATTTTAACGAAAGTGGTATCATTGAAAAGATATCATCGTGAGGATTAAAAAACTCAATGAAACCACCCGTTGGAAATGAGAAGTTTTCGAGATATCCGACAATTTGTGTCACGTAGCTAATGCACACTTACTGAGAAACTCCATTAAGTGATATAAATTGCCGGATATCTCGAAAACAGCCTTTTTCCGATAGGTAGTTCCATTGAGTTTTTTACTTCTCACAATGATACCTTCCCAACGACACCATTTTCGTCAAAATCGAGACAACAGTTTTTTTTACGGTTCCCCGCTAAGTGTGCCCTAACCCAGTATGCATAAGCTATATGACATAAATTATCGGATAGCTCGAAAACGGCTCATTTCCGACGGGTAGTTCTATTGAGTTTGTTACTTCTCACGATGAGATCTTTTCAACAATACTACATTCGTCAAAATCTAAACTATTTTTTTTTTTTTTTTTTTTTTTTTTTAAGATTTGCCAGTAAGTATGCACTAGTTACGTGATATAAAATCTCGGAATCTCGAAAATGGCTCATTTCCGACGGATAGTTCCATTAAGTTTTTTACTATTCACAATGAGATCTTTCCAACTATACCACTTTCGTCAAAATCGGTGACTTACACTTCTTGCAGTTCCCTAGTAAGAGGATTTGTGAAGACTTGAAAGGATATTTCAAGGGGAAAAAAATAGATGTTTTTGTGTGCAAATATTTAAAAAAAATTTAAATGTTCTATAATTACTGGTACATTCAAAATCAATAATTTCAGCAGATTTTGACATATTGTTCACCTTTTATAACATGAATAGATAGGTTATCAGCTGTTAAAGAAAACTGTAAAAGTATTTAAAATTGTATAGTTCACTATTTTTATGCTTCATAATTAGAGTTACAAATACCACACTTTTCATTAAATTTAGTTACATTAAAGCCCAGTTTAACCCCTTCGGCACTAGCGCCTTTTACGCAAATTTTATTCGGTTGGAACCATTTTTTAAAAAGAAGTTACCTTTACTTAAAGAATCACGAAAATGCTCTAATTAGAGAAAGCATATATTGCATTTCTTTTTTTTCTGGTGAGAAAATCAAGGTCTTTATGTTCTTTTTGAGGGTGCATACTTACACCCATGATACTAAAAAGGTTAACACAAAAACAGTTTTAATTTCATTCTCATATGCAGAATAAATGCATTTTTTACTTTCTTCTATCTTTACAAGAAGAAAGTATTGGATTCATGAAAATTTTCGACTTCCGGTTTTCGACGGATTTATACGTTTTAGAAGGTCCTGAACACGTTTTGACTATTTTTAGAAAATGTATGTCTGTGAGTCTGTCCGTCTGTCTGTCTGTCTGTCTGTCTGTCTGTCTGTCTGTTTGTGTGTCTGTCTGTATGTGACAAAAAATTTGTGGGCGCTCTATCTCAAGAACTAATGCTCGAAATTTAATAAAATTTTATATTCAGTTAAACCTTGATATGAATTAGTGCCTATTGGTTTTTGGTGAAAATTGGCCTGCAGGTGGCGCTGGTATACTACGTTTTTCATGATTTTCAAGATTGCTATATCTCAAGAACTAATGCACAGAATTTCACCAAACATCAGATTCTGTGACCCCTTGATATACATATACGCTGATTACGTTTTGGAGTAAATTGGCCAGCAGGTGGCGCTGCTATGCCACGTTTTTCATGATTTTCATGATAGCTATATCTCAAGAACTAATGCACAGAATTTCACCAAACTTCAGAATCCGCGATACCTTGAGATACATAGCCGCTGATAAGGTTTTGGTGTGAACTGCCCTGTAGGTGGCGCTGCTATGCTACATTTTGCACGATTTTTGCGATAGCTATATCTCAAGAACTAATCCAGAGAATTTCATCAAATTTTAGATTCTGTTACACTAGAATATATAATATAATTAGACGCTGATTGCATTTTGGTATTAACCTTGCAACAGGTGGTGCAGCTATGCTGCATTTTGCACGATTTTTCCGATAGCTATATCTCAACAACCAACCCACAGTATTTCATCAAACTTCAGATTTTGTTACAAAATGACATATAACATAATTACACGATGATTACGTTTTGTTATAAATCCTTCAACTGATGGTGCTGCTGTGCTATATTTTACACGGTTTTTTTTTTAAACTAGCTATATCTCAAGAACTAATGCAAAGAATTTCATCAAACTTCAGATTCTTTTACACCATAATATATTTAGACGCTTTTTTACGTTTTGGAATAAATTGTCCAAGATATGGTGTTGCTGTGCTACGTTTTGCAAATTTTTTTTTATATCTCAAGAACTAATGGACGAAATTCCATCAAATTTCAGATTCTGTTAGGTTTTGACATAAATAGATGCTTATTAGGTTTTAGTATAAATTACCCAACATGAGGCACTATTAAGCTCATTTTCTCAAAATATTAATTAAATTTTGCGTTTTCGGCTTTTCGGATACCAGAATCTCATTAGGCTAGGTCAAATGTTCGAGGAAATTCGATAGTAGGTAACTTTGGGGTCACCACGTTTTTTTTTTTTTAATATTAAAATGTACTTATGAGATAGAAGAAAGTTTTGGGATTGACACATCCAACTAGTTTATTTTAAATCAGTTTCCTTCGAAATACCAAAGAGCACATACAAATTATTACAAGGGGTGATCAAATGAAAAGGTACGAAACGACATGGTGGGTACAAATGTAGACTTTATATATTCACCGTAGGCCTGAGCACAACGATCCCACTGATGAACAAGCGGCAGGATTCCTTATTCCGAGAATTCCTGTGGCCGTGACGAGACCCAGTCCTTCACGCGTCCTTGAGTACGCTGTCCGAGTTGAAGCGCTTCTCTTTCGCGTGTTTCTTCAGTGGACCAAACCACTGCCCCCTCTACAATGCCTATTCACTGAGCAGACGACAAGCGTGAAACGTCATGAAGTGGAGGCGAAATCACTAACCCTACTGGTTCCACAATCGCCACGAAGCTCAGAAAGCGATCGTTGTCAGGGAAACCGCCTCCACTACGTCACAAGCGAGAAGGCATTGTAGAGGAGGCAGTGACCAAACACAAGGAAATTGCAGGGCGACATGTCCGGCCTGTAGGGCGGAGATTCCAACGTCTTCCACTTGAACTTGGCCAGTTGCATGTGCGGTCTGCATTCCATTTTCTGACAGGAGATACATTCTCAGAGATACATTTCTCCCCGTAAACTGTCATCATCCGGCGATGAAGAGCTGCCGGTTTCTCACCTTCCGCTGTCAGAAACCGGATAACACCTCGCTGCTCCTCAATCGTCGAATTTTAAAACGCGAACGCCATCCTGTCCTTATACGGACTGCCGCATCATTTGGACGCCACTTTTGATAAGAGCCTCTGCTGTCTACTGCGCATGAAGGCACCCGCGCATGCTCCGATCCCAGTCAGAAACTCCAATCACATCCCAAAATGTCTCGCTACGTTGTCCCATGACGGAATATGCAAATATTTACTGTTACGTTTTTACCTTTTCACTTGATCACCCCTTGTAGCATTTTGAAACTCTTTTTGAGATTTTCAGCTGTATTATCGATCCTGGTTAGTGACCAGCAGAACGCAATAAATCTCCGTAGGAAGGCATTGATGTTTTGAACCACTTGTCTGTGGATTGCTTAGGACAGTACAGAGATCCATGAGTCCTCTTCCGTCTGGCTAATGACGGCATCACTAAGTAGGCTATCATAAACAAAAAATTAATTGACAATCGCTTAAAATTTATTGTAAACTCGGTTGAAACAAAAGATTTATTGGGAAATAGTTAAAATTCTCTTAAATAATTTTGTATAAATTAATGCATCCACTATTTTGGGGCCCTTCCGGGGCCCTCGGCAATCACCGACCTGCCGACCTGGCCTGCTCTATCAGGAGCACCAATAAAGATTTCTATTCGGTAATTCCAAGTTCTTTAGAGTAGAAAGTATTTCTCTCTAGTTCATATGTATAGGTGTGACATATGTTGATAAGAACTGAATTCGGCAGGTTACGGTTGGTTTTCTTTTATTACCTCAAATTATCTGCGAAAGATATGAATGCCTAATGACAAGGCGTAATATAAACGAAAGTATAAATCCTAAACAAATGTAAAAAATATCAATTTTTTTGCGGCCCCCAAATTTTGGCGGCCCTGGGCAAATGTCCGGCTCGACCCCCCCTAAGCACGGCCCTGATTCGATATATCGAAATCAATGGTCTTAAAGTTACTGCACTCTGTAATCCGCATATTTCCCTACCGGTACCAGCGCTCCCAGATGTTGGAAGTGAGAGATCATCAACAACATATAGACTTTTTTAATGAATTTCTTATCCAATATGATGAAGATAACGATCGGCCTCTTCGCATATTATGAACAAATGAGTCACATTTCATCTTAACTGGTAACATCAATGGCCTCCACGATCCCCCGACCTCACTCCTATGGATTTCAGGTTCTGGGGGTATCTAAAATCTAGAATGTACATGTGCAATCCGCAAACTTTGCCGGATTTTAAAGATTCTATCAAATGTGAGATTGCAAACATCCCTTATGCGATGTAACGTTCGGCTGTATTGTCCACAGTCGCTACCAAGCAATGTGTAATTCCCTCACTCCCTGTGATGGTACTCATGTGGAAAATGTGTAATCAAAAAAAATTTTTCTTTTCTCCGATCTGTGTTGTAATCAGAAATTAGTATACTGACTCTGTGTCATATGCAAATTTCCTCCTTGCTCTCCAATCGTGTTTTTTATGGGGAGGGGGATTCGCAGAACAGTTTTTTGTGCGTGAATAACGTGTCCGTTTCTTGCGATACACATACGGTTCCAATGCTTTTTAGGGTTTTCGCATGCGCTGAGCACTTTGCAATGAAAAAAATGGGTGTTGCCAGTATTAAATTTCGAGTTCCTGTACTTATAACCATAACCGTGAGTGCCATTTTGTTGCCTTTCGCAGAATCTCGAGCTCATACCTCTGAATAGCTATATCTGAAATTTTACCTTGATCGGTTGAACGGACTGGCCGCTAGAGCTCCATATATCGGCAAAGTTTTTTTATGACTACCCTGTATATCAATTCTCCCATTCTATCAATTTTCAAATTTTTAGCAAATACTAAATCTTGACAATTTTTTTCTTCTTTTACAAATCGCACATATTATAAGAGTAGTACTTCGTTATTTGGTAGTGTAGATTTATCAAGTTGAATGGAAAATTAGCAAGTCTTTAAATAATTGCATAATAATATTTCAACATCTTTGGCCATTTCATCTATTCTTTTTTTATCTAATTATTACTCAGAGGAATTTTTTAATGATATAAGACGGTGCTTTGTGAGGAAGAAGAGTTATTATTACCTTTTTGACTGCCGGCAAGATTAATTCCTCGTCAGTTGTGTATGGTTTTCTTGCTTTTGCGGTTAACAATGCAATGTTATATGAAGCTCGTAATCTGCCATCTTCTTGTTCAGAGAAAAACTGAAAAAATATTGATACAGTTCGCTGTTTTAAATATCTCTTTTCCAGGCCTTGAAAATAAGATAAATCCTTGCCCTTTCTATCAGCATGCATTTTATTCAAATGCTCTTGTAATCTAGACGGCTTCATGGCTTCATTTGAGAAAACTTTTTGGCAAATTAAACACACAGGCAGGGGCGTAAACCACCCTAATCGCGTAGGGGGGTGTCGGCTCAAAAATTTCCGACTCCAAGAAGGAAAATTTTCGAGTACTATGGCCAACATGAAGACTAATATACATATATATATATATCATAATTCGCAAGATAATTATGACTTAGTGTATCGAGATAGTCAAATAATCTTATATTACGTTATTATTAGTCTTATATAATATATTTTCCCTATTATTAGGCGATCTCCTGATGGAATACAATAACCGCTCCACCCGAGAGGGACACGAGTCGTGCATAATACGAATAAGCAGTCAAAGGGCTTTCCAGCAATATATCACATGAAAGGTATCGGCTAAAATCAGAAAAGTGGTTGCCCGTGAGGGCAAAATAGGAATCCAACAATATATCACAAGAGAGATGTATTCCAAATTTAGGAAATTGTCCTCCCTCCCAGAATAGACCCTTCCCCTAACTATAAAATTTTCATATATTATAAATAATATTTATCTGAGGGCCCCGGAAAAAAAAAATTCTGTCTAAAATGATAAAACGTTACAATTTCAAAAAAGATCGAAAATTGTCCCCAATAGAGGATAAGAGAGGGCAGGGGGAGAGGGAGATAGATTTATTATATGAAAGAGTGATTTGAGGGTTTTCCTATGATATGTCCAAAAAAGTATGGAATTTTCCCACCCCCATTTAAACTCCTCGGGGGTGGAAATTTTAAAATATCGCTGAAACACGTATTTAATTATAACTAAATAAATAAACAACGTTAAAGAGTACAAACATTATAAAATAAAAGATGTTAAAAGCATACAGTTGTTTCGGAACTTCTAAAGTCCCGTCATCAGTGCTAAAAAAGTGTAAAACGTAAAAGAAAATCACATCGTTAAATAAAATAAAATAAAACCATTCATCTGAGATCGCCGCTAAGGCGAACTGACCATGAAACGTCGCAAAACAACAGTAAAAATAAACTGGCACGCGCACTGAGAAGGAGACCAATCATATGTCTCTTCCCACTAGACAAGTCCAAATCAAGGAGAAAAGGAGGGGGGGAGATGGAGTGATATTACAGGAATGGAAACCAGACATCAGAAAATCTTGGAGTACTGGACATGTCATTAACCAAATTACTAGAGTTTTTCCATATATGAAAAGCTTCCCAAAAGTCTAAATCATGAATAGATGAACAATATTGTATTATTGAGGCTTCGGAAAATTTAAAATTGTGTCCCGAAACAGCTGTATGCTTTTAACATCTTTTATTTTATAATAAGTATTTGCTGTTTAACGTTGTTTATTTATTTAGTTATATATAAGCACAAAGTACAATCCCCCCCCCCTTCTTACGTATTTAATTAGTTTTTAAAATTTTTATTTTCTGCTGTTTCACGTTCTTATTTGAAAAGACTTTTGAGATGTGCCAAATGTTCTAAATTTTTCGACTCCCCCCTTTTAACCCCCTTATGGTGAGATTTCTAAAATCAATGGATTATGTGTTTAATAATTTTCTTAGTAGATTTATTTTCTGGAATTTTACGCTCCTACCTTAAATGTTTGCTAAGATATGGCAATTTGTTCCAGAATTTTTTATCTCCCCCCGCTTGTCCCTCTTAAGGGGGGTAATTTCAAAATTTCCATCTTAGTGCATGCTTACATCATAAGAAGTACTTTCTCTCCAATTTTCATGGTTCTAGATTAAGTAGTTTGGGGTGTGCGTTGATTTTCAGTCTGTCAGGACAAACTATTTTATATATTTATAGCTCTCTATTACATCTCTACTAGCTGACCCGCCCGTTGTTGCCCGGCATTAGATAAAATATATAATTAGATACATCATATAAATATATTAGATGCAATATATAGATAAATAATAAATAAATTATTAAAGCAGAGTATGTAAATTTTCAGGAGCGAATTCAAAGGGTTTTCAAATTATACTCAATTTTTTTAATAAATAAGGCAATTGTACATAGTTTTTCTGACTCCTTGAGAAAACATGCGCAAAATACCAAACAAATAAACGAAATGCATAAGCCAAAAGTAAGATTCTGGTTCCTTTTTCATCTACCCCCCACGCACACAGGCACATCAGGCACAAAAAATGTACCAGTAAAGTTGAAATGCCTTTTTAAAATTTCAAATTGCAAAAGAGGTTTAAAGATCCATTTAATCATCAATTAGCTTTAAACAGTCAAAAGTTGCACTGTTTTATCCTCCCCCAAGGCTTAAATTATTTTCAAGTTTCATATGATTAAATTTTGATTCTTATCTATACACACACACACACACAAAAACATCTATCCATAAAATAATAATCAAAATATTGTTATGCAGGGAGACAAAATTATTATACTTGTACTATAACAAAGTTTTAAAACTATAGAATATTTTACATACATTGACATTTGAACTTCAAAAAATAAATGAACTTTCATAGTTGTTGAACCTTGAGATAATAAAAATGAAAAGCCATGTAGGCAAAAATTTATTAAAATACTACATCACTCTTAAATAATGATGAAATAAAATTTATAAAATATAAAAAGATCTATAATACAATTTTAACTTCGTGTATAATACTAAATACATTGACTTTCAATTGCAAATTGTAAAATGGTTGGCAAAAAAGAAGGCAAATATATTGAAAGAAAAAGAATGTAGTTAAAAATGATAATAATTTCATGAAATTTAAATAACAACTAGCTTGTCATCACCAATTTGAAGCAAAACTAGCAAATAGTTAGGGAATTGCGATACTAACTGTTAAAAAATTTATATATATCGAATAACTGTACATTTTTACAAGTTATTAAATAATTTATCTGCCCCCTCAATAAATAAATAAACAAATAAATAAATAAATAAAATAATAAATAAATAAAATAAAATAAAATAATTCATTTTTAAATATGAAAACAATTTAGTTATTTACACATTTTACATATCTAAAGTTTTCTGTAATAAAATAGCTAGCTCACTTCAAAAGGATTTTTTAGAGCTCCAACAATGCAAAATGGTATATGTACATGGGCTGAAATTTTATCAGCATGCTTTTGTTTATTAAGCGTGTTCCTGTAATCACTATCGAAAATATAATTACATAACCCACATTGCATTTTTTGTCTCTTACATTAGATGGGGGCATAACTGATAAAAAAAAAAAAAATATTGAACTAGTAACTATATACCAAAATATTCTCCCATCAACACTTTCAGTGGTGACCATCCCCCCCCCCCAAACCTTATGACGCAAATCCCCCCCAAAAAAACCTTCATACTTTAACATCCCCCCCCCCCAAACATAATACAAATTGTAAATTATATTCTACTTATAATCTACTGCACCTTCAAGAGATAGCGAAATGAGAATAGCAGAATGAGCTATTATTGCCCTTATCTAGAATTTAAAAAAAGAAAACATAGGAACATTTCTCGAATTAAATTTTGAAATATTAAAAAATTAAAAATCTCCCCCCCCCTCCCCACAAAATGTACTTTTTCTCAAATTCCCCCCCCCCCCCAAACTAAATTGTATGACGCATCTTGCGTCACCAAACCCCTTTCTGGGCATCCCTGAACAATTTTTAATTGAATGATTTCGTACTATGAGCCAGAATACTAACGGTTTAAACAAAGAGTTAACGCAGGCGCAGTTTGTTTTGTAACTGACACATAGGGCGGGAGGTGCAACGTCCAGTCATTTAGGTGCCCAAGCTTTACGTTGAAGAGAAAACAGTGTTTTATCTTTCTATTTTTTAGCATTCAGTTAAAATCTCTTTAACGATTTTTTTTTTTTTTTTTTTTTTTTTTTTTTTTTTTTTTTTTTAAGTAAAATTGAAATTTGTTTGCTTGGGGAATATTTCAGAGACAAAAAATTGTCAAAAATACGGGATTTCTTAATACAGTAAAACCTCTAAATAACGGACAGCTCGGGAACGCAGAAATTGTCCGCTATTCGGAGGTATCCGCTATTCGGAGGTGTCCGCTATTGGGAAAACCTCAGAGATACAAAAATCGAGAAGAAATACTTAATATTTCATTAATTCACATTTATATGTCTTGAAACCTCTATTATATGATTAATGAGAAATTAAAACTATTTTTAAGCAATAAAACTTACATAAAATTGTGCACACCTTTAACAGCCGTTTATTAAATTCTTATAAAAAAATCTGTTACTAAAGTTTACATTTGCTTGCGATTACGTATAATTTTATTTTCAATGTAACGTTATTTGTCATTATAGAGTTCCGGGCGGGGATGGGGATTGCGCTTTTTTATCATCAAAAGCATAAAATCTTCAGGGGGGACAATGAAATTTGAAGGCTCTCGGTGGTGTTCCTCCCAGGCAATTCCTTGAATTCAACACTGAACGTGAAGAAGAAATTTCCTCAGTCCACCCTCTACATTTTTCTGTGATCATAAAATTTATGACAAATTGCCCTGATAAATCAAGAGCCTTTTTTACTTTTTTTCATTTTTTTTCTCGTTAAAAAATATTTTTCATCATTTATCTCCAAAAATAGTGTCCGCTATTTGGAATGTCCGTTATTCAGATGTTAAATATACAAAAATTTAGGTCATTTGGAAAACTGTCCGTTAAATAGAGGGGTCCGATATTCGGGAGTGTCCGTTATGGAGGTTTTACTGTATAAGTTTTAATTCTTTCTAACGACAAACTTAAAAGCAGCGTAACAATTTGATGTTACAACTCATTTTTCTGACTAAACAAAATGTAGTAGTAATAATAAAAATATTTAAAAAATTTAATACAATTGACTGAGAAAAAGCTAACGAAAGTATTACTTCTGAGAGAAGTAAACTCGTATAGGCTGTAAAATATCCAGATTATTTCGAGATGAAAATTCAAAGTATTTGGGTATTTTCAATTTTCATCCTGTATCGTATAAATTTCTTAAACAATCTTTTAAATCAATCAAAAATTACGTAAAAAAGTAAGTATAAACAATTTCGCATTTATTATTATTATTATTTTAATAAAATAAAAAGAAAACACGAATTTAAATAGTAGGAAAAAATGAGACTGTAATTATTTTCAATTAAAGGTAAAATTTGAATAGAATGGAAAATATCCAGATTTTGATATGAAAAAAATACCAAATATTTGTATTTCTATAAATGAATTTTCATTGTATACCATCTAAATTCCGTGATACATATTTCTAGTTAAAGTTTAGATTAAAAAAAAATAGAAGTTTCTTCACTTCGATCAGTATATCTTAAAATTTCGAGATTAAACTAAAAACTTTCCAACAGTAAAAAAATACAAGTAGATTTCGATATATCCAAGTCAAAAGACACGGAAAAAAAAAAATTCGGAATATTAAGGTTTTACTCAAATATCACTATTATAATTAACGGTATAACTTTAACATTACTAGAAAATGTACAAGAATATTTTTTTTTTTCGTCATATCGAAGTTTCCGAGAACACAATATTTGACAGATAAAAAATTTTCTGAATTGTTTTATCAGAAAAATAAAATCCTACATATATTAATAAGTTATATTAATTAATTAGTAAATTAAAGTAAATAGTAAATTAGCAATTAGTTAAATTAAATAATAATAGTTCCGGCTAAGAATAAATTTGTTTTCTTCATCCTAATTTTTTTTTTCTTATTTTTCTTATCAGAAACTGCAAGCGAAAATAAATCCGACTGAAAATAAAATTTTATAGGTTTTCTTCGATTTAACTTGTTTTTCTTATTTAATTAAAAACTACAAAAATATTTCTCCAATTCAGAAATATTTATAGATTAATACCCTTTTTTTCGGCTAAATTTACTTTTTTCCGATCGAACAAGAATTTTTCCGACTGACTTTTCCGTTTTTCCAACTTATAAATCTTTATAGGTTAATACGTAGTACTATTTTTTCCGACTAAAGATGCCGTTATCGGTGAAACAAAAAACTTCCGATTGATATTTTCGTTTTCCCAATTTATAATTTTTTTATAGGTAAATGCCATTTTTTCCGATTTAAAAATTTACAAGTTTTTATAGGTTAATACGTAATACTATTTTTTCCGACTAAACATGCCTTTACGGATTGAAACGGAAAATTTTCCGAATGATATTTTCGTTTTTCTAATTTATAAGTTTTTATAGGTTAATACCATTTTTTCCGATTAAACAAGAATTCCGACTGATTTTTCCTTTTTCCAATTTGTAAGTTTTTATAGGATAATACGTAATACTATTTTTTCCGACTAAACACTCTTTTTCGGATGGAACAGAAAAATTTCCGAATGATTTTCCAGTATATAAGTTTTTATAGGTTAAGAACATTTTTTCCGATCAAAGAAGAATTTTTCCGACTGATTTTTCTGTTTTTCCAATTTATAAGTTTTTATAGGATAATACGTAATGCTATTTTTTCTAACTAAACACGCCTTTCCCGATGGAACGGGAAATTTTCCGAATGCTTTTCCAGTTTATAAGATTTTATTGGTTAATAACATTTTTTCCGACTAAACATACCTTTTCCGATAGATCTGGGGATTTTCCGACTGATTTCTCCTAGGGGGGGGGGTTGCACCCCCCCAAACCCACCCGGGATTTACGGCCCTGCACACAGGTAATGATTGGTTTGTTGGAGAATGCGTAAATCCATACTTCGAATAAATACTATACTGCTGGCATTTCTTCTTTGATTTAGACATTTTGAAATACAAAATTTTCCACAGTTTCAGTTTAAATAAATTAACTTTGCAACATATTTATAGATAAGTATAAAAAATAAAGGCTATTATGTCTTTTATAGCTTTCACCCAGAATGAACGAATATCTTGAGTAGGTTCAAACTGAAGTTTCATTTCGAAATCTCTATCCAGGCATAAGTCGACATAATCTAATTTTTTCAAAATATCGGTTTTAAAAAAAATAATTCTAGTTATTAAACTTTTAATGAACTTAATGTAGCAAATTCTGCATAAGTGATAGTGATAAAATTTTGATCAATGCGTTTGTATTTTTACTAAATTAGAATGTTAAATTACATTTTTATTTAATCAAACGTGACAAAATCAAATTATTCGTTTCTGCGAGAATAAAGAAATACAGCTTGCAGAGCATAAGCTTCCGCAATCCTAATAGAATCCAAGTAGGATTATCTCAATATATAATCAAGATGGTCTTGATCCAAGTGACGACAAGAGAGGGGCAAAGAAAGAGTCGCACTGTTTCGAAAGAGAGTCATTGTTTCGAATGGAAAGTCCTACAAGCTGTGATTGGTGAAAGCAGATCACAGCTCTAGGCTCATTTTCATAGATTTTCATGTAAAACTATATTTAATACTTTTATCATGTGCCCGGGCAACACAGGAGAGACGGGGCAACTAGTTTCATTATATTGATTTCTTAAATAGGTAGGTACGTTATGACCGCTTTCCATTTTCCTCTAGATCCACCACCGCCCCCCTGGAAGACTCCAGCGCCCACTGGGGGGCGGTACTGCCTCCGTTGGGAACCTATGATTTATCACATGTCAAAAAAAAGGTATTTTTTGACATCCTGCCAAATGTTATTCGCACAGCGTTACCATGCAAGCAATTGTAGGGCCCTCCTTCATTTCGTTATTTCTTTGTTCTTGTGTTCCGTTGTGTGTAAATTTCGCTCTTCAATGAAATGAATAATAATAAAGTACTATAAGGGATTAAAAAACATATTGCAGTACTTCCCAATGATCTACATCAATGTCATTATGTTTGAAGTATCGAAACATCATTAAATTGCACCTCAAACGCATTTCTCCTATATAGCATAATGCAACAGAGTTTTTTGAAAACGGGTGCAAGCAGGCTGATCTTCTGTAATCGAGCTATGCGCAAAAGAGGAGATTTATTTTTATCATACTTAAAAAAAAAATTAAAAAAAATAAAAAAAACAGTAATTTAAGGTGCATTTTTTTAAACAAATTTTTTAAGTACATTTATTTTCCTACACGGTGAGGTAAAAATTAAAATTGTAATGTTTAGAAGTTAATAGAGGTAGAGTCAGGAGGTGTAATTATGACCACTTTATACATTTTCAACATTGTTATTTTTTTTTCTATTTTTACTTTTTTTTATTTGCAAAAGTGGTGGAAGCGAGTAAGTTACAGTAAAATAAATACATAAGTAGTATGTAATTTTGACCCTTTAAGAACATTTCTCAAAAATTTTAATTCTCATAGCCCCATTTTTATTAAGTTTAAAGTATGGTTGTAAATACGCCTTCAAAAACTCACAATCACAAAAGTTCGGAGTAATTAAAACAACTAGTGGGGAAATTATGACCACTATATTTCTTTTTTTTATACTTGCCTGCATACATGCAGTGTGGTAATCAAGACCATTAAAACACCAAACTGACAAATCCGTTTATCAAAAAATTTTGTAGACTTTGTTCAAATTACTATTTGGACCTCAAAAAGGCTTCAGACTAGTGATGAATAGTAGAGAATATCTAAAATGAAAAATACATTATGAGATTAACATAGAGTAAGAGATTAATAGAGTGGAAGTATAATGTCTTGGGGTGATGCCACAAATGTAACCCGACATTAAGACCAATTAAGTACCAACAAAACCACGTGCTTTGACACGCCTATCAATTCAAACCGGTTTAAACCCGTATTTCTTTGCTCTTGTTTTTTACCATCGAAATTTTTATTAAACAGATGATTAAAATTTCGTAATAAAATGACAATTTGTGTCATTATTTTATCATGTGTGCCATTATTTTATCACAATTGTTTTAAATATCAATACAGAAAATTCTTTTAACTTTTGCTTTAAAAGATAACATTCTTTTGTTAATATCTTAAAATCGTTTGCAGTCAGAAATCTAAATTTTAGATCAATATTTATTACTTAAGTTTTCATATATGATTTTGAAAGAATGTTTTCATTTTTATATTTTAAATATTTATTTACATGCAATTATTAATATGTTGTTAAAAAGAAAGATTTTTCATCTACGTTATAAAGTATTAAAAATTACTGTAAAGAAGGAAACTTATAGTAA
>CAXHSM010000859.1:0-28000 GCA_964019185.1 Maratus speculifer
TGTTGTAGCTTGCCATCCTTTTCCTAGTAGGAATACCACAAATAGGTGTTCACTTTAGAAACCCTGGTGGCTTGTATCGAGCACGATGGATGACAAAGGTCATATACTCGCTCAAGATTTATTTATTTAGACATCAGTTGAAACTCTCTAAGAACAAATGATCTGGATTTCGTAAAGTTTGCTCGCTTATGGTAAAAAATCTACATTCACAGTTGGTATCAGGCACCATCTGCTTGTTGTGCACCTAGAGATGATTCATTGCTCCTTGAAAACTTGAAGGAGTACGAAAATGTAAATAAAGACAATTCTTTGTGCGCTAAGAAAACATTCCTTGGACATTTGTGGTACAGAAGAACTAGTTGCTTTTGCATATTTCGATGACAATGTCTCATTTAAAATTAAAAGAAAAATGGTGCGTGCTTTGAAAATTGTGAAAAATGAGAAACCATTGAAACGTGCAATTGTTGATCCTGATGACATCCGCAAAAAGAACTTGCAAGATTTTGAAACAAGTAACACTCTGAAGTTTTTTTAAATTATGGAATTACCTTCAGACTTTTTTGAAACAGATGTGAGAAATTGGAATAAAAATGAATTTTACAAAACTTGTAAGGCTTTTGCGGCTCCAGTCAAAGTTATTAATGATGAAGCCGAACGTGAGGTTGCACGTATTGAGAAATAGAATAAACTTCATACAAAAGATGACGAACAAAAACAGTACTTATTGATATTAGTCAAGTAGTTTCGAAGAAAATATCCAGACTCTAAAAAATATACATTGATGTCATAAAAAAGGTAAATGTAAGCATTTTTATAATAATGATTGTGTTTTTTCTTCTTTTTTAAATGCATAACAATGAAGTTGTTGTAGAATTTACTGAAATATTTAATAAAAATATGTTTATATACTACTAGGAATAATTATGTATTTTCCATCAATATTTTTGAATAAGTCTAAACTTTAAATAGTGGTAGCGACCCCTAAATGATGCTAAATTGCTGTAATCCTTTTTCAATGAATAGAACAAAATGGCAGGGTGCCCCGGAAATCGTGAAAAAAATTATTTAACAACTTTTAAGGACCACCCTCATATATATATATATATATATATATATATATATATTCATATATATATCTATTCATATATATACATATATACAGGGTGGTCATAAAAAAACTTTGCCGATATACGGAGCTCTAGCGGCCAGTACGCTCAACCGATCGAAATGAAATTCCAGATATAGCTATTCAGAGGTTTGAGCTCGAGAGACAACAAAATAGCGCTCACGGTTACGGTTATAGTTACAGAAACTCAAAAATTTCCAATAGCAACACCCATTTTTTTTCATCGCAAAATGCTCAGCGCATGCGAAAACCCTAAAGAGCGTTGGAACCGTACATGTATCGCATGTTATGCACGCACAAAAAAACGTTCTGAGAATCCTCCCTCCCCCCATAAAAACACTCGATTGGGGCGCAAGGAGGAAATTTGCATATGACACAGAGTCAGTAGACTAATCTCTGATTACAATACAGAGTGGAGAAACTAAAACTTTTATTTTGATTACACATTTTCCACATGGGTGTCATCACAGGCAGTTAATGGTGATGGCACCCATGTGGAAAATGTGTAACCAAAATAAAAGTTTTAATTTTTTCCGATTTGTATTGTAATCAGAGATTAGTGTACTGACTCTGTGTCATATGCAAATTTCCTCCTTGCGCCCCAATCGAGTTTTTTCCATGGGGGAGAGGATTCGCAGAACAGTTTTTTGTGCGTGCATAACATGTCCGTTTCTTGCGATACACATACGGTTGCAACGCTCTTTATGGTTTTCGCATGCGCTGAGCATTTTGCGATGAAAAACAAATGGGTGTTGCCATTGGAAATTTTCGAGTTTCTGTAACTATAACCATAACCGTGAGCGCCATTTTGTTGGCATTCACAGAATCACGAGCTCATACCTCTGAATATCTATATCTAAAATTTCACCTCGATCGGTTCAGCGGACTTGCCGCTAGGGCTCCCTATATCGGAAAAGTTTTTTATGACCACCATGTATATATATACACTATATTGCCATTGATTATTGGACACTTGCGATTTTAGACATTTTACTAAATATCTAGAAAAATACATGAGGAATCATCTGGAAACTCTTAGTGTATAAATAGAGTAGTATAAGTCATACATCTCTGTGAAGATTTTTTCCCGAAACTCCAAAGGGGACCGTCAACAAATTAAAAAAAGAATGAATATCTTTTGAATAACCCTGTCAAAGCTAATGTAGCAAAAGCGCTCAAACTCTAGATTGTGATTGAATGCCTTATTTTAATAGGCCTTGTTCATTTTTATGCAAATAGCATGCATACTCGCAGAGTAATTAAGGTTTTTATAAAAATGATCCCAAATTTTTCCAAGTTTTTTCCTTATAATTTTCAGAGTTCTTAATATAAAATATTATTTTTTTTCAGAAAATATGACAAACAACATTGTACACAGTACCCTGTAATCAGAATTAAAAAAATAATGAAAATTGTATAAAAAATGAGTTGGTTTACTAAATAATTTTTTACTGCGCATGCGTCAACGATATCAAAATTTCATTTGCATATTATGTTAGTTAAATGTATAGAGCAACTTTTGTGAAAGTTACAAAATCATAACTTGAAAATTCTGACAATAATCGTCAATTAAATAAGTCGAAAATCCGTTATTCTCAAAATGTAGCAAAAACAAGAGGGGTTGTATCCATATATTCATTGATTAGTGTCAATATAGAATACACAATATGGGATGTACTACTGCATTTGGATAAAATCCCTCATTTTTTTGCTTCATTTTGGAAACAACGGATTTTGTCCTTTTTCTATAGACGATTACTTTCAGAATTTTCAAGCTATGATTTTGAGACTTTTACAAAAGTTTTATACATTTAGCTAACATAATATGCAAATGAAATTTTGATATCTTTGACGCATGCGCAGTAAAACATTATATAGTAAACCTACTCATTTTTCATACAATTTTTATTATTTTTTCATTCTGATTACAGGGTACTGTGTGCAATGTTGTTTGTCATATTTTCTGAAAAAAATATTGTTTTATATTAAGAACTCTGAAAATTATAATGGAAAAACTTGGAAAAATTTGGGACCATTTTTATAAAAACCTTAATTACTCTGCGAGTGTGCATGCTATTTGCATAAAAATGAACACAGTGTATTACAATAAGGCATTCAATCATAATCTAGTGTTTGAGCGCTTTTGCTACATTAGTTTTGACAGGGTTATTCAAAATATATTCATTTTTTTTTATTTGTTGACGGTCTCCTATGGCGTTTCGGTAAAAAATCTTCACGGAGATGTATGACGTATACTCTTATATTTATACGCTAAGAGTTTCGAGATGATTCCTCATGTATTTTTCTAGATATTTAGTAAATTGTCTAAAATCGCAAGTGTCCCATAATCAATGGCAATATAGTGTATATATATATACATATATGTGATTTTTGTCATGCTGTAATTATCTTATTTATGAACAGATTTGAATGAATAACATGAATACATACAAATGTATTGAACGAGTTCGTTGGCCAGCATCATCCGCCGTCTTGTTTCAAAATAACGGCCATTTAAAGAATATAAAAATTAAAATTTAAAATTAAATGCTTAAAAAATTAAAGTTGTAAAATATTTTTTTTTATGCGTAAGCACTTAAAACAACGATTCCAGAACACTTTTTATTTCGTCTATATCTTAAAAAAAGACTGAGTTATAGCACTTTGAATTTCTAGTACTGCTGACATTTTGAAACGATCTGATATTTTTCACATGATAACATGCGTATTTATGAATCGATTTGGATGTAACTTGGTATGTACATAGTTCCTAATGAGGTTTGACCAAGTTACTTAGCCAGCTACATCCGCCACCTTGTTTGAAAATGGAAACCATTTAATTTTTTTAAGTTTAAAATTTAAAATTCGGTTAAAAAAGTGAGAAATTGAAAAAGATTTTTCTTTTATGCATTTGATCTTGATACAACGATTCCAGAGCATTTTTTGTTTTGCCTTTATCTTAAAAAATCACTGAGCTATAACACTTTTAATTTCTATGTTACTCAGATTTTGAAATGATCGGATTTTCGTCACGTGATAACACGTGTATTTATAAACCGACTCTGATGTAACTTAGTGCGTATATAGTACATACCGATGTCTGGACCGAGTTTGTTGGCCAGTCCCATGTGCCATCTTGTTTAAAAATGGCGGATTATTATTATTTTTATTTAAAGTTTAAAAGTAGGTGCAAAAATGTAAGAAAATGAAAAAGATTTTTCTTGTGAGTCTTTGAACTTGATACAAAGATTCCAGAGCATTTTTTGCTTCATCTATATCTTGAAAAATGGCTGAGTTATAGCACTTTCAATATTCAGTGTGGTTGACATTTAAAAATGTCTGAAATTTGTCACGCGATAATACGCATATTTATAAACTGATTTGGATATAACTCCGTGTGTACATATTACATACCAATGTCTTGACCGGGTTCACTGGCCAATTTCATTCGTCATCTTGCTTCAAAATGGTGGCCATTTAAGTTTGTCAAAAATCTTTTAAATGTATTTTGATGCACAATCAAAAAAATAGAAATTGAAAATAGGGTCTTTCTAAAGTGTTTGATCTGATTAATGAAATCCGGAGTATTTTTGCTTTGTATTTACCTTAAAAAAGTCTGAGATATTGCAGTATGAATTTCTAATGTGGGTGATTTTTTTAGCCTCCGATTCTATTTCTTTCAGACAAGCTAAAACGTGTCGTGTCAAAAATTGTGGCCCACTTTTACTTACCTATCATACTTAGTATAGGAAAGGCTTGCAATCGTTTTGAAAATAGAAAAAAAATGACGGATTTACGCGTTTCAGATACTAAAGATTCCGAAAAAAAAAAGGTTTTTTCAGAAAAAAAAATTCCGTCCGTCTGTCTATCTGTGTGTAAACGCTCTATCTCACGAACAAATGGAGATAGAGACTTGGACGATGCCTATTTAATATCAATAACATCGATTATCCGGAACTATTTTTTTCAGACTCTCGAAAAATCGAAAAATCATTTTGACGGATTTGCACGTTTTAGATACTGGAGTTTCCCAAAAAAAATTGTCGTCCGTCTGTCTGTCTATCTGTAAACGCTATATCTCACGAACAAATGCAGATAGAGACTTAAAATTTTGTGCGTACTTAGTAAGTAAGAATAGGATGATGCCTATTTAATATCAGTAACCTCGACTATCCCAAACTATTTTTATAAGACTCTCGAAAAGTCGAAAAAAAATTCGACGGATTTACACGTTTCAGATATTGGAGATTCCGATAAACATATTTTTAGAAAAAAAATGCCGTCCGTCTGTTTGTCTGTCTGTAAACGCTCTATCTCACGAACAAATAAAGAGAAATACTTAAAATTTTGTATGTACTTAGTAAGTGAGAATAGGAGAAGGCCTATTTATTATCAGTAACCTCGATTATCCGGAATTATTTTTTTCGATCGTGCGAAAAATGGAAATTTTTTTTTTTTGACGGATTTACACGTTTTAGATACTGGAGATTCCGAAAAACATATTTTTAGAAAAAAAAATTGCCGTCCTCTGTCTGTCTGTAAACGCCCTATCTCACGAACAAATTGAGATAGAGACTTAAAATTTTGTATGTACTTAGTAAGTAAGAATAGGACGAAGCCTATTTAATATCAGTAACCTCGATTATCCGGAACTGTTTTTTTCGGACTCTCGAAAAATTCGTTCTGATGAAGTGTACATAAAAATTTTCGATTTTTTTTTTTTTTTTTGCATTTTAAGGAAAGGACGTAATAGGCAATAGAATAACACAAATTTTGCATCAAAAATAAAGTCGGTCGGATTAATAGCTGCCGAGATATTTGTAATCCTGTTTTCCACATTCTTCGATTTTTCATGACTCTGTATTTTCTTCAAATTTCAGTTCAAATGTATGTTTTAATTGAAAATAAGACGCTTAATCTGACGCAGTAAACTGTTAGTTAATATGATAATTGTTTTTGGAGTTATAAGGATGTTTCTTTTACGTAATCCGGTACTACTTTTGTAGTTTGGTATTTTACATTATTTGTCGAAATGGGTTCATCAGCAATTCATTAATGGAGCATTACTATGTTATTAAGAATATTTAAATATACGTTTAAATTTTGTTTTGGAATTGCAATGCATTTTATAAACAGTTTTCACATGTTTTATTTTCACATATTATATAATGCATATCCATGAAGGGTAAGTATTACGGTGGCCCCCAACGATTAGTTTCGTAATCTGGCCGTTAAAACGAGACATTCATTCAATTTTATTGTTAAAATGCATTAACTTTATCTCAGAGTATATAAAAAAGCGTTTAAACTAAAGAAAAAATCCTTTTTTGATGAATCTAGTCAATGAAGAATTAGTACGTCAAATTGTATCTCTTTATTATTTCGCAATTCCAATGTCTCAGAGAGTAGTTGCTAATCAAACGGATATTTCACGCTGATATGTTTGCTATAATATTGATAAACATAGGAAAAATGAAGTTAGTTCATTGCATTCTAGACGGGGTCGCCCTACTAAAAAGCCTCTATCGATTCTTTTTTTTTAAATCGGAAACGAAATTGAATTCTGCAAAGGCAGAATCTACAGCCAACTTGTTGTTTATTTTTAATCAGTTTGCCCGTGACAGTATTCGTATATATAAATCGATTTCGATGTGAGTGTGCATGTGCACATAAATTAAGATTTCGACCAAGTTCATTGGTTTGTTTTATGTATCATGTTGTTTTAAAATGGCATACACTTCATGATTTCGTGGAATTTGACAACTGTATAAATTGCCTAAAATAAAACCAACTTGAAGAAAATATGTCTAATTTCTAAAAATTCCCATTAATGTTCAGTATTGACAAAAAGTAGTATTCAATTTTATATAATCGGGTTTTACTAATTTGAGCTTTCTATGTTTGAATAATGTAACTTAATTTAAAATAAATAAATAAATGAGGCATATGAAAGCTACCTCTTCCTCCCGGTACTGCCGGAAGGATTTTTACATTTTTACATCATTTCATAAGAGCTGAATGTTTTTTTCCGTTAAAAGCAAACGAATGAAAGCTTCCTTCTAGTCTTAATCTCTCGTAGAATAAATGCTATTTTCATCTGAGTTTGCAAAATGCTTTAAATTGCCCAAAAGACAACGAGACAAACAAAATGATAAATTTTCTTAAGTGTTTACCTTTAAACTTTTTCAATAAAAATTTATGAGGATTTGTAGATTTTTCACTTGTATGGAGCTAATAACTTTATTTAGATTAAAGGTTATTAAATTGAAGTTTTGAGGAGGTTTGTAGTATTAAATCCATATTTTTTAGACTAAATTAATAAGTGCCTAAAGGAACATTTTCAGAAAAAGATTTTTTTTCTGTTCACTTACGATGTCATTTTGTTTTCGAAAATCCAACGAAAAAGTTTTTGTATTATTATGTACTGAAACGTTTGAAACGATTTCAAATTAAAAATCAAAATTGTAATGTAAAATTCTACAAATATCTGTTGCGTCTTATTAAATAAGAATAAATATAATATAACTCTAGACATTATCGAGATTTCTTAAAAGATACAAATGCAATTATAAGAGTCGACTTTTCCAATATCATATGTCACAGAATTATAATCTTTTCTAAAGTACATACTTCAGAAAATATGAAATAGAAGAAACTAAAGGAGATTTTTTTCTCTTATTTCAAATTATAAGATTGGGTTAAAAATCATTTTAAAAAGTGTGAATTGGATACCGATTCACATATATTTCATTTTATATAATGAAAATTTAAAGATAGAATCGGTTTTCAATTTCCAAAGTGTTTTTATAACAATATGCTTATTGTTTTCTAAAAAGTAGTTTTTTGTTTTGTTTTTAAAAAACTATCTAAATGATTATTTTACATAAATGAATACATTATTAAAAATACTTGATATTTGAAACATTTGTATAAAAATGCATAGTATATCATTTTAAAAAGCAATATGTAGACGTCTCCAAAATTCTTTCATCATCATTTTGATAATACATTAACTTTCATAACATTGACAATTGTAACTCTAAATAATTTTGCTATTATCTGAATTTAACGCTGAATGAGAGCAATCATCTAATTAAATCTCAGGTAATCATGAAATTTGAATTTAAAATTAGATCAAAATACGCTTTTTAAATCATCTATCAATAATGTTCTAAAAGTGTACGAACGTCACAAAAATACAGTTAATACTAGTAAAACTATTGATCAGGAGTTTTATCGTCAGCTCTTTTAATGACTGCTTTTTACCATACTTTGCGTATAATTTAACTTTATACAAACAGCAATCGAAAGTTTTCAAATTACATATATTTATAAATGAATAAACAACTCAAAAATTGTGCATCAAACCTATCAAATGAGGTTCGTTCTTACTATAACGAAGTTTAAAATATATTCAGATCTAGGTGTGAGAGTTGCTGCACTTATGCAAAAACGTATGGATACAAAATTTATAACGATTTTATACATTAAATTCAGTCATACAAATAAATATGATATGAGTTATATGGATAATATTACTACTTCTTAACAGGGGTATAATCACCACAGGAACCTGGAATCAATTATTGAATTATTAAATTGAATTGATTATTGAATTATTATTAAATTATTTAAAAATGATAGGGCTTGATAGATTGGAGAAAACTTTTATTAAGTTGTGACTGGATTTTCATAAAATTTGAATTGACGCAACAAAATTTTTCAACGATTTTATATACTCAATTTCAAATCATTCAGCTTGGTAGTTTTTGCGCTATTATATATGAACACACCAACAAACAGATGGGTGGACGAGGTAACGACTATAGGTGCTACAAAGTTGAAAAATTATGATATTTTCTCATGAACGAGAATGTAATAAAATTGTTTTAAGTGGCTCAGCAAATAAACTACAAGCTTTACGCACTTTATTTCCAATAACGAACAGGGCATAGTAAATCTCAATAAAAAATATCAATTACAGATCAATCCAACGGCATTAAAGCAAGTTCAGAAAGACAGACAGACAACCAGATGGACAGCCAAACATAATTCACAAACTAATTTTAACTTCTTGTATTGCTTTAAAAACGCATGACAGATTTAAATTTCACTTTCAAGAAATTATAAATGGAATCATACTTGCATTCTGTTAGACAACCCTGCATTTTACCACTTTTTATTTACACAACACTAATTGGCTGTTATTTAGTAGCCGTAAACCTGCTGAGATCATTGTCTCAAAGATTATCATCCATAGAAGACCTCGTATTCATTTCTCTGCATGGCCTTGTATATTATTTTATTTACATTATACAAAACTATCTTAGTGTACTAAATGTAGTTCCACACGAAAATGCATTATTAAAAGAAAAAAAACCTTTAAGCTATTTCCGTTTATACTCAATACTCCTTAGAAATTCTTTTGTATAACTCTGTATATGAATTATTACATTTATACATAAAATGTTACATGCAAAATTTTAATTAAAAGCTCATATCAAATCAAAAATGAACCATCCGCAGTCATCGATTATATACATTACTTCATCTCAGTATCGCATCTGAAATCATTTGATTGTCGCTGCAAATACTATGTGTTTTCTGTTATATAAAAATTAACTTGTAGTTGTCCTCATCAACATACAGCAATTTGATTAAATGTTAAATAATTCAATATATTTAAAATACCCTCAAACAATGTTTCCTCGTATACCATTATACAATGAAATACTTTTGTGTGGCCTTGTAATTTAATTACAAATATCCTTTGCACTGCACATTGTACAGAATATTTATTTTTATATACTTCATAGATACATATCAGTTTCGATGTACGAAAAGTGTAACATGTTTAAAATGCATTTGTAGGTATTCTTCCTATTGGCGTTATGTAAAGAATATTTTTAACTGTCCTTATAATTAAACTATATATCCGATGCTCATAAAATTTGCAATGACACGACAAAATTATGCAACAATTATATATTTTAAATTTCAAACCATTTGGTTCGGTACGATTTTCATAGTTACGTGCGGAAAGACATACAGGCGGATATACAGACATACAAACAGACCAGACACGACTATAAGTGCTGCGTATTTATATAGTTGCGAACGCATTAAAAAATACGTAAAAGTTTTCTGAAATTTGATGCATTAAATTGATCCTATTTTTATGCAACGATATTCTAAAATTTCATGAACTGCATATTATTATAATTTTTTAGATAACAAAGTACTTTTCTTCAGGGAGGCTCTGCCATCCTTAAGATTACTGTGTGAATTAATATGTGAGAACCTAAAAATACTATGTGAATTAATATGTGAGATTTGAAAAGAAGCAGTGAAATTTGTCCGAGACACGCCCCGCATTTCCGCCGGAATATTATTTTGCCTTTTTTTTATATGAAGCACCAGAAGTAGAAATTTGAAATTGATAATGAATATGCATCATGTCTCATTGTATTTCGTGCAAAAAAATAAGGTGGTCACTCAGAAATTTCAGTTTATTTTTAATTAAAATGTTCATTTAAAAAAGGAAAAATGTTAGAAAACCTGATGTTTTGTTTAAAAAAATCTGAAAAAAATGTCAAACATTCCTATGGTGTTTTTTTACATCACTTATTTTTTCCCTCGAAATTTGCTTAGTAGTTTCGTCTCAATGAGCACTGTTACATCATATTAAATAATCTGACATTTGAAAATTTTCCGTTTTTAAATCTTAAATTAAAATATTCCTTTTCAAAATTTCATACAGCAAAAAATGATCTTTAAAAAATCTAATTACTTAAGTTTTAAGTCTTTATAAACAATCCTTCGAAAATAGTTGCTCTTCATAATACCGATTTAATATCTTTTTTAATGTTTTGAATACTTTATCTCTAAAATTCGTAACATTTGATAAAATCTCAAATATCTCAGTCTTATCAGTTTTAAATAACGATCTTTTAAAATTAAGTCTTTTAAAATAAAAAGTTTTATACAATATAAATAAAAGATATCATCTTTCTCACATTTAATTTAATAATAAAAATAATAAATCGATCTTATAGCGTAATCTTTAACATGTAAAGTTAAATATTTTGTTCTACATGACGTGCACCATTTTTCTTTGTTTTATTATGCAAGAAATAAAATATTTTTATTTCCTATTTTTTTAATACTATCTATATTCAATAGATAGATAAAATTTTTCTGGTTATTTTGACATAAATAACACCCAAAACGATTATGTATTTGCTGAAATATGTTATTTTGTATGTTGCAATGTTTTGATCATTTAAATATTCCCGCTGTGAATTGGTCCTCCATGACAGCAAAAAAATGTGTTCTTCCCTTCAAATTAGACGCCATTTTTCGTCATGAGTAGGTCAGTGGAGTAGAAGATGAATCATTGCAGATTTTTCTGGAAGACGCTAGCAACAAGAACTCTTCTGATTGGCTGCTGATGGGATGCGAGAATTGAAGATGGGATGCGAGGCTAACATCTGGTATTTCAATCATTCTTGGTTTTTCCAGTTGCGAGAGAAGGTCGTAAAAAATTTTTCCTCCGGTGCGGGAGTCTTATTCTCCCGTATCGGAGGGGGCAGTTTTGAAGAAGATCGTCATAAAGCTAAGACAGATTTTTAGTTGCTGAATCTATATGACTGGAGATGTAACAGTTCCACAAGAAATTTCTTTTAGAAGATAACTTTTTTTGGACCGGCACAGTTGCGTGTTCCCATGCGGAAGAAGTTGGAAGCATCTTTCAATAACGCCGATAGAATGCCCGCTTTGCAAATGTCAATCAGATGAGAAGCTTCGAATGGCAATATTCAATGAAACCTGCAAGTTCCACGAATTCCATATTTGATCATCAAGAATCTCCAAAATCTTTGATTTCCTTCTGCACTGGCAGTGGTTGCGCGTGATTCCGTGCGTCCGGATGGATTTACCTGAGATTTTCAGTATCATAACTAGTTGCTAGCTTCGCCGAAATCAATCCGTGGAGAGATATCTGTCGCCAACAAGTAGTGTGATCACCACAGGTTTGTGAATATGCCAAAACAGCAATAATTTTATTTTATATACCCTGACCGACACTTTATAATTGACAATAGTAATTCTTCAAGAACAATAGACTTATCCTTTACACGAACTGAATATTTGGTAAATGGCAATAGTGTCATATATAAAAACAATAGCAAATTTGACTTTTTGAAATAGATTCACCTGTACTTATGATGTTCAATTTTACCATAGTTATATCACAACCTATATATTTTAAGTGAATGCATAATCAGTTTTGTCAAGTTCAAGTTTAACCAAATACAATATACAGACATGCCAACCTCCGGCTTTTTAAGAATCAAAGAATCATACTTTTAACCAGAAATTTATTTAGTCAACGACATTAAGTAAATTTCAAATGACCCTCTGAGTTAATACTAGACACTTCTAATTAAATAAATTTTCTGGTTCAAAGTACGTTTTCACGAATTAACAAAAGCCGGAGGTTGGCAACTCTGAATATATATAAAAAATAAAGCATTTTTTTGTGTGAATCGACTAGTGTTTACTGAAAATCTACAACATGATGGGTGAGTTATCTATTTTATTTTTATTGTGATTCTCTATTATCATCAAAGGTAAATAGCATTTTAATTTTGATAAATTTAATTTTTTTTTTAAATTTATTTACACTATGCGATCTGGCCGATTATGTATGCGCTTTGGATGTTGGGATTTTTGATACTCCATTGTTAAATTAATTTAATTTCTCCATAATTTTGAGTCATAATTATTTGTTTAGTATTGAAGTCTTCCGCATCCGGAGTTCACACATAACAAGCACTTTTACAAAACAGGCATTTAGGGTCATTACCCCCCATAGTCTTGAGATACAAACTTAAAACTGGGGAGAAATGAATTTCTTCTTATGGGTTATCGATCCATGTAAGACTCGATGTGGTTGACTCAAGGGCATATTTTTTCTGTGAAACCCGGCTATACCCTTTAAACACACATTTTCACAATACAACTTGCTTTTCAGTTCACATTTTTGATATCCAATCCCAGGAAACGCCTGATTTGATTGGTTTCTAAATGATCAATAATTGTCTTAGTTTCCATAAGGTTTTCTCAGTGTGTACATACATTTTCAATATACAATCATAATGAGAAAAAAAAGGTTTATTGAAATAATCAATACTTTTCGATATCGATAAATTATTAGAAAAGTTATTTGGAACTTTGCTGCTAATTCAGGCGTAGCTAGATGTATGTATGGCTACAACAGCTTTCAGATGATTATTAAACTCGTCATTTTCGGGTCGCCTCGAGGTTCAAGTTTATTATTTACAACTTTTTCCAGTTCATTGTGGTTATGTTCATTTATTTTCTATATAGTTAATTTCAAGAAATAATTTCTTAGTTTAAAAACCGTTAGTTAAAAAAACTCATATTTGATAGTAACGATAAAATCGGCATCTATCGTTTACGAAATTTAAGCTTCAAACGGCAATTTAACATATACCGGGTGTCCCAAAAATGACTGATGGATTTTAAAATTCAATTACTTGCAAACGGTGACACCTATTTAAAAAAAATTGCAGGAGAGTTATGTATATTGTTAGGAGTCTTTTTACCGTAATTTTTTATTTTAGTTTGCATCTCAAACAATAGGTGGCGCTGACGGCGATTGAAGGCCTGGTGATCAGTACTGAGTAAAGCGTCGACCTGGCCTTCAATCGCCGTCAGCGCCACCTATTTTTTGAGATGCGAACTAAAAAAACGGTAAAAAAACTCCTGACATTATACATAACCCTCCTGCAAAAAATTTATGTAGCTGTCACCGTTTGCAAGTTATTGAATTTTAAAATCCACCAGTCATTTTTGGGACACCCGGTACTTTCGTAACGTATTCAACTCATACAGAAATGAAATCTGATGAAGGCGGATTTTTTTTAAAGTGTACATACCATTAATTTTATAGTCAGGGTTTTTTTATATAAAATATTTTTTGACTATCAAAGTAAATCTAAATTGAATTTTAATCTAAGTAAATTGAATTGAAAATACAAAAACAAAAAAAAAAATGTTTGTTATAAGGACCATGCACACTCTAAAAAATCTGCCATCCGCAGTCGACAAATTTGCGCCGAAAATCAGATTTAGTATTCGGGGTGCGGTGTACTGTGATAGGTAATTCCATTCAACAAAATTATCGTCATTCAATACATAAATGCAACAATGCCATACAATTCCTAAAACTGTCTTAAAATTAATATATGTAGGCGAATGTTCATATTAAAAAAAAAAAATTACTGCATTTTCTTCCAGACCTGAGAGAAAAATCTCAATCAGAATGATAATGTTTATAAGAAACACATTTCGTTAGTTTTGAAATTTATTTGAAAAAAATGTATTTTATTATTAAAATATATTAAATTAATTAAAATAATTAAAATTGATTTATCAAAAATTTACACAATATGAAATAACTGTTGGTCAAAATAATAAATTGATCGTTTCTTGTTTTGATTAAACGCAGAAAAGTTCTTAAAGCCTTATAAATCTTCTCGAATTGTACATTTCTTTATTTTAAGTAAGCAGTAAAAAGACAATATCACATTTAAATGTCCAAAGCATATGTTCCATGAAAAAGACTGCAAATTGCTTTTTAAAATTGATAAAGAATAATAAGCATACATAGAGTAATCAAAATTTTATATTTTGATGCTTCGTACTTGTATTCGATGATAATAAATTTTCTTAATATCCTTTTGCAAATGATGTCTCTCTCTGTCCCTGAGATAAATTACGTTGTAGACTTTATGCTGCTACAAACAGTGTGTATCAGAGTCCTGCACTTCCACTATTCACAAACAAATCTTACTCTCGATTATATGTTTATTTCACAATGGTTTGGCTTATACGCAATTCTTTAAGGATTTAAGATATTTTTGTACGACAAAACCTATAGAAATAAACGAATTCTGATTACTAGATTCGGCCTATCTTACAAGAACAATCATTTTTCAATATTTTTTTAATTTTCCCATTTTTTTATGGATTAAGCGTGTCCGGATAACAAAATCTTTAAATTCTCCATAAACATTTTATTGCTTTAAAAGTTTCATTTGTTCTTCGTAATGTGGCATTTAAACCATATTTCTATTTTAATTGACACAGGAAATAGCAATTATTTGTGTTTCAGTTGCGTTCACTTGTGTTTTTAAAATCTAGCTTTCAACCAATGGTTGTCATGTAAACGACTTCTCATGAAAATGCGTTATTCTTCATGGTGTTTTGTTTTCAAGATTTCTCTTATTTAAATTTTTATAAGCTAAGAACCGTTAATGATAATTAAATCAAAATTGAAACACGTCTTTTTAAATACTTTTACTTTAATTTTGAACCTGCAAATTAGAAATAAATATATTTATTTTATTATGATTTTTTGAAAAATAAAGTCTTATCATTCTTTTTCATAATTTTCAACTTAAATATTTTTAATTTTTATTTTAACTAATATTTCTGCAAATTCTAAATCAATAATGATGCCTATATATTTTTGTTTATTTAAATGAAAAATATTTAAAGTTCTGCAAATAATATTTTAAGTTATGAGGATTTTAATATGCTCCACATTTTTAGCAAATTTAAATATTTAAAAAAATATATTTGAGTAGTTTTTCATGTGATTTTGTTTACAAAAATATGGTTAATAATCAAAAAAAAGTTTCAAAATTTTAAGTCAATAAATAAAACTTATTTTAATGTTTCTCCCGGATCCCCCACATGAAAAGAGTAGTTATTGTGCCAAAATATTGATCAATAAATCCGCGCAATAACCGACATCTTGTACGAACATTTCAATGTCTCAAGGGGGTGTTATAATGAATATTTTTCGTTCATGTTTTTAGAGAAGGGGAATTAAAGTTTATTAACTGCTTCATATATATGAAAATCATCCGTGACTATAAAAAATTATTTTGCGTAAAACAAAAATAACTCAGATAGGAGAGACTCAGTTCCAAGATCTAACTATGTATATGACATTTATTAATGGAAAATAAAAGAGTATTACACTCTTACGGGTGACCCCCGGTAAACAGACAACACTGAAATACTACATCTTAATTGCAGAGCAGTCAAAGATAGAATGATACGTGACATCAGATAAAGTAGCCAAAATGCGTCGAGCTAAAATGGTGTTTCCCTTAATTTATTTTAAACCCACACGTACAGTTCATAAGAAAAGTTTAAATTAAAAACCTGCCAACCGGACCGTTAATTTGGCGATTAATACGAGGGTGGTTCAATAAGTACCCGTGTTTGAAGACAAAGAACGTTTCTCAGGGAAGTTGCTGTTATCATCGTGTGCTGCCATCTATAAAACGACATCTATAAAAATTTCAGACTGATTGATAGGTTAGTTTGGATTTGGCAGCCATTCGAGTAAGACGCGTTTCGTGATTTTCGCTAAGATGGATATCGTTCGGTAATCCGCTTTTTGTTTTTGGATGGGAAAAAATGCGAGGAGATAAAAGCAAAGTTGGATGCTGTTTATGGGGACAGGTCGCCATCTATGACCACAGTTAGATATTGGTTCAACGAATTTAAACGTGGGCGAACTTCCGTTTTCGATGATGAGCGACCAGATGTGGTTACCTAGGAAATCATTGAAAAAGTCCATTACATGATTCTCGCTGATCGACGAACGAAGGTGCACGAAGTAGCAGAGGCCGTAGGCGTGTCAACCGGAACGGCAATTCATATTTTCAATGACAAGTTGGGGATGAAAAAATTTTCGGCCCGATGGGTGCCGCGTTCACGATAACGCACCAGCACATTCATCTGGAGTTGTCGCCGCCAAACTGCATGAATTGCTTTATGAATTGCTGCTGCACCCCCTTATTCACCCGATATGGCACCCTGCGACTTTTTCTTGTTCCCTAACATGCAGAAACGGCTCGCGGGAAAAAAAAATTAGCTCAAACGAGGAAGTCAGAGGCGTATTTTGCAGAGTTCGACAAATCCTATTTTTTGGAGGGGTTAGAAAAAAGGCCGGAACGTTAGGAGAAGTGTATCTTTCTAAAAGGGGACTATGTTGAAAAATAATAAAAAATTTTTGAAAAAAACGGTGTCTTCATTTCTAACACGGGTACTTATTGAACCGCCCTCGTATATCAGCGTACAAATATGCCTGACAACACTGATTGCTTAGAAAAATATTTCTACTGGAATAATACAGATGTTAGACGCTGATTTTTAACATAAACATAAACAAAGCGCTATATTTTAAGCCGAATAGAGATTTGTAAAGCCTATTTATCTGAAAAATGAATGCTGAGCATATGGTTTAAAATGTCGTTCTATGTACTCTTTGAACAAACCAAAGCATGCAGGCTCAGATAATAAGTTTAGGATGAGAAAAGATTTGTTTTTGATTTATTTTATTAACGGCTTCGCCTAAGCATGAGAAACCTACGTAACTGGAATTTAACGCGCAAGAGAAAAGAGATAAATATATTCTTTTTAGAACGTAAAATGGAGGTTTTATTAGTTTAAAATTGCGAAAGATAATTTAAATTTTAAACTTGAGAATTTGAGTTTAAAAGGGGATCTAATAATAATATATGATGTCATGTTACTTTCAACATCACATATGTCCATATGTGATGTTGAAAGTAACATGACATCACAGGTGTGGTCATAATATGTTTAACACACAGTATCAATAAAAAAAATCTAACATTCTCTTAATAGTTTATATTTATCGATCTAAAAAGTATCTTTTTTTCTATAGATGCTATGATATAACTGCATTATAAATGCTAATGAATTATTAAAATTATTTAAAACGTAATCGAAATTGCCGAAAACAACTTAAAATTACAACTGAAAGGAGAAAAAAATGTCTTTCTATGTCAGTTAATCGATTCTCAAACAATGTCAGTTCTATTATTAATGACAAAATGAAAAGGATATATTCGCTAATTGCGGGAAAACAAATACATGCATGCGAGGAATTTTGAGGTACGATGACAACATTTTAATTAGTTTTAGAATAATGCGTTAAACAAAATTTTCATTTAAGTTTGAAATAGTTTTACTTAATTTGAAAATGTAAAAAAAAAATAATTGAATTTCTTTAAACAAATAATATATTTCAAGTATTATTGTGTGTTCGAATTCGTTGTTTAATGAGTTTTGTCAAGGAATTTATCAAATTCACTAATTAAATTGAATGAGCAAAATGTGTGTGTATTGAAATCGTGCTTGGATATTTCTGAGAATAATTTATTTTCAAAATAGAATACCACTACTTTTAATTTTAGTAAATTTGATTTTTTCCAACTTTCAAGAATTATGTTAAGTATGAATAAATTTCTGAAATATAAGTTTAAAAAAAGAAAAAAAAAACTTATTGAACATTAAATTTTGTTCATGTTTATATTTTGAATTACCTAAAATTCGTTTTCATTATTTAAAAAATATTTGTAAGCACGATGCTGGAATGTTTACTCACATTTGCAGATTTCACACTATTGATTTTTGTTGTGTTATTTTAATGTAAGTTAAATTTAAAGTAAGTATTTAAAGTAAGTTTAATGTTAGAAATAACACAAAAACATCTGAGATATATTTGCAATCGACCACAAATCTGCGAACATGAGACTTTTAAAACACAATCCAATTATTGAGAGAAAAAATGTAAAAAAAAGAAGATATTTTGACAAAAGTCAGCAAGTATTTTTTTAAAACTCAGTTTTAAAATGAAAAATTGTCATTTCTTTCACTCATTTTATCTTCTGTCATCACTATTTTAATGCATCTGTAGCCTAATTATTAGCAGTTAGTGTTTCTAGTATTGTAGAATTAGAAATAATATTTTGTCTTGGAAAGAAAGTGACTGCGAGTTGCTTGAAATTCGAATTGTTTTTAGCTATTTTCGATGAAGTTTAATGCTTTTTTAAATTTTATTATTAATTTATTATTATTATTATCAAAGAATGTCCACATAAATTTTTAATACAAAAATATAAATATTTTCATATATAAATGAATAGATATCAGTTGACATTTCATGACATTTTTGAAATAAATTTGATTTTAAAAATGTAATTACAGTGTATTTTTTTAATAATTACATTAAAGTATGGATTGATGCAATAAGCTGCGGTATTACCGTGTCTTAGTGTAGGGTCAGATATCGGCAAACTATTAAAATATAATATTTTTAGGCCAAGTCTTTACAACAGAACCCAAACATCCTGACCACCAGGATCTGATATATCCATTTACTAAGCTGTATCTTTCACAGAATAGAATCATTATTTTAATTCATATAGGGGGAACTGGGGCACATTGATACAGCTGTTTTCAACGAAATTTTTTGGTGTCCAGAAAGCGGAAATTTCAAGTTATTTTTCCATGTAGTGTCAGCAAAACTTGTGTAGTGTGTTATAAAAATGTACAATCGTTGTTTTATTTATTATTTTTGCATGTAATTTTTAAAAAATGTCATTTGTATCAATACACCATCCCCTGGGCAGATTGATACACCTCATGGGGCACTTTGATACGTCTGGGGAAATGGAGACAAAATAACACCAATGCATATTTTTCATAGGAAAATTGTTAGCAAACCATTTCATATTTAGATTAAATTTTTAAACACGATTATTCAATCGGTAAATTAATTATAACAGATGTAATTTTTCCATTTTTGAATTTTGGGTGAAAAACGGCCGTAGTGATCGTTGAAGTTATTTGGATGAAATAGTCCCCAGTGTTCGTGTCCGGGATAGCTCAGTTGGTAGAGCATTGGTGGCTTCAGCCAATACATCCCTGGTTCGACCCTGGCCCGGACTTTTTTCACCCAAAATTCAAAAATGGAAAAATTTTATCTGTCATTTTATATATATTTATAGAAATTCAAATCACAGAAATTCAAACCCACAATTCATTTGCAAGCAATATTAAAGCAATCAAAATGAAATGTATAATGACCTGATGTTCTGGCTGCTCCTTATCTGATTGTTGGCTGTGGTAACTTTGTCATATCTGGCACTCACAACCCCAGCATTATCTTTTTTCTTAGGAAAGATGGAGAAATTTCCAGATTTTCTGTTTATAAATCGGTTTATAAACAGAAAATAAAGGATAATTATATTAATTATTCTGTTTATAATACAGTTATCCTGTGCTGTTCAGCAGCTTGTTTCTCTTACTTAACATTTGATGTCGAAAATACTTTTTCTCTGTAGTATCGATATAAATTTGAGATTTTCCAGGCTACCGTCCTTTCTTTTTGTTAGTTTACTAGCGCTAGTTGTGTGGTAAGTTCGTACGTCTTCTGTTTGCAAAAATACTATAAAATGTTCTAATATAAAGAAGTTAGAGCTATTTCACTTCAATAAAAACTAATAGTAGAAATGTTTGGAGAAAAATTGTTGCATAAAGGGGTGTATGGTAAAAAAGAATAATAAAAGCTAATGAAAAAATGAGCGAGAAAAAGATTTAGGTTGTATCAATGTGCCCCATATAGCCATTTTGAATAAAATGAGTCTCAAATCCAACACTTCATAATTTATCTCACAGTAAAGAATGAGGAACTGATAAAGAGTAGCTTTACTCGCCAGGGAGAATATTTTTTTTGGTTGAAAATACTGGAACAATTGTATAATACCATTTCAATTGAACAATTCAAATTTACTTTTGACCTACAAAAACAATAAACCACCCGTCCCACTTCATCAAACTACTGAAACATTCCAAAACTTTCTGTTTGTAGATCAGTACACTAGCATCATGTTTTGGAGCTGTTGTGAAACTCCCTGTAATGATTGTGTGAGTAGTATAGGGGGTGTATCAATGTGCCTCAGTTCCCCCTAGTGTTAAAGAAGTATTCGTATTATAGTTTTGAAAAAAAAATAGGTATAATAAGTTCTCTTAAGCTTTATGCATCTATAGATAATTTTTAAGTATATATATATAATGTTAAAAAAAAGCATCATCTTAGAAATTAAAAGAAAAAAAAAGAGGAAAAGGAAAAAAACAACTTTACAATTTTGCTCTTTAGTTCGGCTGTCATGAGGTTAGTAACTCTAATGCGGTTAACATAACAGTATTAGAATTATTATGTGAAAATAGTAAGAGTAATATATTTATATTTAAATTAGTAATAAGTAAATAATAGGATATCTTTACATTTACATTAGTCGTATAGAATCCAGTTCATAGTCAAAGATATTACAAGTATTCAATTTATTAATTTATTTTAATTTATATCCGCTGCGAATATATTATATGTTTACATATGCATGATTATTTTTCAAATCTTGTACAGGAACTTTTACAAACTGAAGGCATCCTTTTCTTATTATATTGAATGAAGTAATAAACTGAAGGAAATATCTACTCAAAATTGTAATATTTTACATCCCTTCCTCTTCTCTTATTGATAAAGAAAATTTTTGAAAGATTTCGCAATAATTTATGCATGAATTGCAATTATGCAGAAGAAAGGAGATTTGCATTTCAGAAGAATCTAAATGAAGCTGGCTTTATGTCTCTTTTAAAGACTTCTCACAAGTAGAAAAGTCTATTTAGTTTAAACTTAGCATGAATATGTAATGAAAACTCTTAGAACATTATTCTTGAAAATTTTCACAGAAACTTTAAAACTTTTACTTTGTTATTTTTATGGACAGTTTTTGCTAGATTTAAATAAGTATTTTCTAAAAATTAGGAAATAACGTTATATATATATATATATATATATATATATATATATATATATATATACACTATATTGCCATTGATTATTGGACACTTGCGATTTTAGACATTTTACTAAATATCTAGAAAAACACATGAGGAATCATCTCGAAACTCTTAGTGTATAAATATAATTATATACGTCATAAAACTCCGTGAAGATTTTTTACCGAAACTCCATAGGGGAACGTCAACAAATTAAAAAAGAATTAATATCTTTTGAATAACCATTTCAAAACTAATGTAGCAAAAGCGCTCAAACTCAAGAATATGATTGAATGCCTTATTGGAATGCACTGTGTTCATTTTTATGCAAACAGCATGCATACTCGCGGAGTAATTAAGGTTTTTATAAAAATGGTCCCAAATTTTTCCAAGTGTTTCCTTTATAATTTTCAGAGTTCTTAATATAAAATAATATTTTTTTCAGAAAATATGACAAACAACATTGCACGCAGTACCCTGTAATCAGAATTAAAATATAATAAAAATTGTATGAAAAATGAGTAGGTTTACTAAATAAATTTTTACTGCGCATGCGTCAAAGATATCAAAATTTCATTTTCATATTATGTTAGCTAAATATATAGAGCAACTTTTGTTAAAGTCTCAAAATCATAGCTTGAAAATTCTGAAAGTAATCGTCTATAGAAAAAGGACAAAATCCGTTGTTTCCAAAATGAAGCAAAAAAAAAAAATGAGGGATTTTATCCAAATGTAGTAGTACATCCCGTATTGTGTATTCTATATTGACACTAATCAATGGATATATGGATACAACCCCTCTTGTTTTTGCTTCATTTTGAGATTAATGGATTTTCAACTTATTCAATTGGCGATTATTTTCAGAATTTTCAAGTTATGATTTTGTGAGTTTCACAGAAGTTGCTCGATACATTTAGCTAACATAATATGCAAATGAAATTTTGATATCGTTGACGCATGCGCAGTAAAAAATTATTTAGTAAACCAACTCATTTTGTATAAAATTTTCATTATTTTTTAATTCTAATTACAGGATACTATGTGCAATGTTGTTTGTCATATTTTCTGAAAAAAAATATTATTTTATATAAGGAACTCTGAAAATTATAAGGAAAAAACTTGGAAAATTTTGGGACCATTTTTATAAAAACCTTAATTACTCTGCGAGTATGCATGCTACTTGCATAAAAATGAACAAGGCGTATTACAATAAGGCATTCAATCATAATCTAGAGTTTGAGCGCTTTTGCTACATTAGTTTTGACAGGGTTATTCAAAAGATATTCATTCTTTTTTAATTTGTTGACGGTCCCCTATGGAGTTTCGGGAAAAAATCTTCACGGAGATGTATGACTTATACTATTATATTTATACACTAAGAGTTTCGAGATGATTCCTCATGTATTTTTCTAGATATTTAACAAAATGTCTAAAATCGCAAGTGTCTAATAATCAATGGCAATATTGTGTATATACATATTATGTCATTTTATGTCATATCATGTCATTTTATGCCAAATTATGTCTTTTTATATCATATTACGTCAGATTATGTCAAACTCTTATTGTGTTCATATGGCACACAACATAAAAAATTGAATTTTAGCTGAAAATTTTGTAAAAAGTAAGTACATTTGCACTTGCTTTTTTCTCTTGCCAATTTGGCATTACACATCTGTGCCAAGGAGAAGATATGTTTTATAAGTTTATAATAATTGTTAGGGATAGGAAATGGGGAAATTTAAAGATTTCAGTGAAATGTGCTGATTAAATGATGTAACTGCATGCATTCAGTATTGCAATAGTTATTAATATTTACGATTGATTGTGAAAATTATATTTTCTGTTTTGTTGCCTATTAAGTTTATTATTTATAACTGTTTATTTATTGTTTCCTTTTTGATCAAATTAGTATTTATTTATTGTTATTTTCTACTTTAATTCTTTAAATTATTTTTATTATATACTATATCAATAATTATTTATATCAAACTATCATTTATTTATTTTTATTTATTTTTTTTTAAACTTTAATCTTTTTTTTACGTTATTTTATTTTTATATTGGAATAAAAAAGCACGTGCTGCTATTGCATGCAATTTGTAACTTACATTCAAAAACAAATGTTTTGCCAAATGGGCGAGAGAAAAAAGCACGTGCAAATGTGGTGCGTATATGACATCTGTGCCTGAAGATTTTTTACTATTTGATCCAATATTAGATCGATATATAGATTCCCAGTGTTTTTTCAAAAAATTAGAAAGGTTCGTAGAGTACAGGATTAAAACCATATAGTATGAAAATCCAAAAGTTATGCATACTAGAAACTAGAGGCTTAAGCTGCAGTACCTTTAATTAGGATTCTTAAGAGAAAAAAAACTAGTTGGATGTGTCAATCCCAAAACTTTCTTCTATCTCATAAGTACATTTTAATATTTAAAAAAAGAAAAAAAAAAAATGGTGACCCCAAAATTACCCACTATCGAATTTCCTCGAACATTTGACCTAGCCTAACGAGATTCTGGTATCCGAAAAGCCTAAAACGCAAAATTTAATTAATATTCTGAGAAAATGAGCTTAGTAGTACCTCATGTTGGGTAATTTATACTAAAACCTAATAAGCATATATTTATGTCAAGACCTAACAGAATCTGAAATTTGATGGAATTTTGTCCATTAGTTCTTGAGATATAGTTATAACAAAAAATTTGCGAAACGTAGCACAACAACACCATATCTTGGGCAATTTATGCCAAAACGTAAAAAGCGTTTAATTATGTTATGGTGTAAAAGAATCTGAAGTTTGATGAAATTCTGTGCATTAGTCCTTGAGATATAGCTAGTTTAAAAAGAGTGTAAAATATAGCACAGCAGCACCATCAGTTGAAGGATTTATAACAAAACGTAATCATCGAGTAATTATGTTATATGTCATTTTGTAACAAAATCTGAAGTTTGATGAAATTCTGTGCGTTGGTTGTTGAGATATAGCTATCGAAAAAATCGTGCAAAATGCAGCATAACTGCACCACCTGTTGCAAGGTTAATACCAAAATGTAATCAGTACCTAATTATGCTATATATTCTAGTGTAACATAATCTAAAATTTGATGAAATTCTCTGCATTAGTTCTTGAGATATAGCTATCGCAAAAATCGTGCAAAATGTAGCATAGCAGCGCCACCTATAGGGCAGTTCACACCAAAACCTTATCAGCGGCTATGTATCTCAAGATATCGCGGAATCTAAAGTTTGGTGAAATTCTGTGCATTAGTTCTTGAGATATAGCTATCATGAAAATCATGAAAAACGTGGCATAGCAGCGCCACCTGCTGGCCAATTTACACCAAAATTTAATCAGCGTCCATGTATATCAAGGGGTCACAGAATCTGAAGTTTGGTGAAATCCTGTGCATTAGTTATTGAGATTTAGCAATCTTGAAAATCATGAAAAACGTAGTATAGCAGCGCCACCTGCCGGCCAATTTTCACCAAAAACCAATAGGCACTAATTCATATCAAGGTGTAGTTGAATATAAAATTTTATTAAATTTCGAGCATTAGTTCTTGAGATAGAGCGCCAACAATTTTTTTGTCACATACAGACAGACAGACAGACAGACAGACAGACAGACGGACAGACTCACAGACAGACATTTTCTAAAAATAGTCAAAACGTGTTCAGGACCTTCTAAAACGCATAAATCCGTCGAAAACCGGAAGTCGAAAATTTTCATGAATCCAATACTTTCTTCTTGTAAAGATAGAAGAAAGTAATAATTAAATAAACTTAACAATTTGAAAATGTTAGTTATATGATAAGCACGTATTTTTTCTTCACAAAAGTTATTTTTGTAGATGCAAAATTAACTAATGAATAATGTAGTTTAAAATAACCTCTTTTAGACACCAAGGTTTAATATATATTTTATCTGATTTCAGTTATGTATTTCTTTTAACAAACACATAATTTAAATTACTGATAAGCGAAAAAATTAAAATAAATTTTTTGCACATAAAATTTGATGATACATGGGTACTTAATAACCTTATTTTTTGCATAATTTCTTACAAACTTTTATTTTATTTTATTATTTTTGGATTGAAAATACAATCAAAAATGAAATACTATCTATTTAATTTGTATTTTGTTTTACTCATGGACTCTGAAAGTAATATTTAAAGACACCGAAAAAATATATTCCGTTTTCGTTGTTTTATATATCGTAGTTTTTTGTTGCAAGACATTTTAATATGAAAATATATTGTTAGAAAAGCGTTATTACAATCAAATTGCTAATTTACTTAATTATACTATCTGTTAGTACATAGTTATATAGTACATTTACAGCATTTTTTAAAGCATTATTTATATATGTGAAAAAAAAAATTCTAAAGATGTGCATCCTATAGGATAGGCAATCACTGAAGAGGATATCTTTTTTTTTATATTAGAAGAATCCACATAAATTTCATTATAACTATAAAATTGTTATTTCATGAACTTTAACATTTAAAATGATGAGAATGTTTTTAAATTATTACGAAAATCACGAGAAAACGATTCTAATTTTAACTGTATATACTTCTTTGCATATTTGATACAGGAATATTTACAAACTGGAGATATCCTTTTCTTATTATATTGAGTGAAGTAATAAACTGAAAAAAATATCTACTCAAAATTGTAATATTTTACATCCTTTCCTTTGCTCTTTCAGATAAAGCAACATTTTTGAAAGATTTCGCTATAATTTATACACGAATTGTAATTATCCAGAAGAAAGGAGATTTGCATTTCAGAAGAATCTAAATGAACCTGGCTTTAAGTTTCTTTTAAAGACTTCTCAGAAGTAGCAAAGTCTACTTAATTTCAGATTAGTATGAATATGTAATGAAAAGCCTTAGAACTTTATTCTTGAAATTTTCAGGAAAAACTTTAAAATGTTTACTTTGTGATTTTCATGGATAGTTCTTTTAAGATTTAAATAAGTATTTTCTAGAAATTAGGAAATAGCATACTTGAGTATTTGACAACAACTTTATACATATTATGATATTACTTTATTATATAAATTATGTCATTTATCAAAATGCAAGGGGTTTCCTGTAATTTTATAAATAACGTATTTACTAAAATATTGAATTACAAGACTTTTTTTTTTTAAAACGTATTATAAAAATATGAAGAAAATATTTTTGAGAAAGAAGATAGATTCACATTTTTATAACTAAATTTTATAAAAGCTTTCATCGTTTAGATATTAACAGTAATTTTAATATATAACAAAAGCTAAAAATATTTTTGCACAGTTTATCTTAACTTCTTATAACACCACGTGTTATTTATGGTACATGGCATTTATTATCACATAAATTTTAACATTTTAAATGATAAAAATGTTTTCAATTTTTTTGCGAAAATCGTGAGAAAAAAATTCTAATTTCAAACATAAATATTTCTTTGTATGTCCTGTACATCAATATTTACAAAGTGGAGATATTGAGTAAAGTAATAAATCGAAGGAAAGGTGTACTTAAAATTATAATATTTCACATCCTTTCCGCCGCTTTTATAGATAAAGAAAAATTTTTGAAAGATTTCACAATAATTTATACATGAATTGCAATTATGCAAAAGAAAGGAGATTTGAATTTCATAAGAATTTAAATGAAGCTGGCTTTAAATCTCTTTTAAAGACATCTCAGAAGTAACAAAGTCTATTCAGTTTTAGCTTCATATGAATATATGAAACGAAAATATGAAACGATGTCACGAAAACTCTTAGAACTTTATTCTTGAAAAGTTACACAAAAACTTTAAAATGTTTACTTTGTGATTTTTATGGTCAAATTTTACATGACTTAAGTTTTTTTTTTTTTTTTTCTTTCTTTTTTTTCCAGAACTTACCAAATAGCATGCTTGAATATTTGACAGAACATTATATGTGCACTGGCCTCCAAAAGTTAAGGTGCAACTGATTTTTTGCGTCTGATTTGCAAATGAATGAATATAGATACAACAAATTTGTAGAAAATGCTGAACTGTTATTTATTAAATTCGACATAGAAATTTACTTAAGGTAAACGTATAAATGAAATGAATCACTAGTAAAA
>CAXHSM010000860.1:0-25959 GCA_964019185.1 Maratus speculifer
TGCAAACCACACAAGAGAAAGGTTTCTCTTTGACATGAATTCGCATGTGGGCATTAAAATTATATTCAAGAAAAAATAGTTTGTTGCATATTTCACACATGAATAACTTCTCTCTTGTGAGAACGTGACATTTCTCTAAATTAGACAACCAAAAAATAGTATTTTTATGCATTTCACAAGCAAAATACTTTTTCTGTCAATGAAAATGAATATATCTATTTAAATTTGATTTGTTACAACGTTCTTTATTGCATATCTCACCAATAGAATAGTTTTTCCTTACTTCCAATACGATGGTTTAATTTTAAACTAGATTTCTTTTCAAATGTTTTACAAGAAAAATTGCTAATGAAGTTCATTAAAGAAAGATTAAGCTGCAACGTTAAATTAGGTTTCTTAAGAACATTGTATTTACATCACACAAGTAAAAGAGGTTTTTGACCATTATAAATAGTTGTCTTTCTTCTTACACTGAAATAAAAAATATCAAGATAATGGAGGCTTTCTGTGGATAAACCCAGAAATGAACAAGAATGAGTTAGTTATATCTATTTTTGCTTGAACTGTTTTTCTTTCCTCCAGAAATACAGTCGATTTTATGAAAATTGACACATTTTTAATTGAGAGCTTCTAGCAAAAGGGTATTCAGATGAAATTCAAAAGGTAACACAGTATTGTCAATACATAAAAAACTGGAATAATTGTATATTATTAGGAAAATTTTGATTCTTTCAAGGTTGCATTAAAAATATAATCTTTCAGAAATATTTAAAAAATTCTAAACATCATATTAAAATTTTACCATCGTAACAAAGTTGACATTTTCTTAATAATAAGTTAATTCCAAGCACTTGATAGTGTTGTAAAACTTGCTATTTAATAATCCTAATCTAATCCAATCTGACAGCCTGCGGAAAGAAATAAACACAGTTCCTCTGTTTCAAACTAATCCAGAAGTTTTAGAAAATCCCCAAAGAACCAGTTTATTATGCCAGTACATAGAAAATGCGGGAAAAGGAGTCCATAATCTTCAAACGCATTTTGTGTTTAAAAGTGTCTTCATGGTATGGCAAGACTGAATTTCTCAATCAACTGCATCTGCAATATAAATAAAACACCGAATTAAAAAATAATAAATAAGTCATAAATATTTATTACAATGTATTTCAATTTCTAATAATTAAATTTAAATGTTTTGCAAGAAAATATCTTTTCATAAAAATTAGAAGGGGACCCAGAAAAAACTACTTCAAATTTTTTATGTTTAACCGTTTTTTCCCTTTTTTATACACAAAAATTAAAAATGTGGCGTTATGAATAGATTTCCTTATTCAATCTTGTAATGATTCTGAAATATATGTTGGTTTTGATTAAGCTTTCTGCTTAATGTTTACTGTCACATCAAGAAGCAAAAACATACCACAAGAGCAAGTGTGAGAGTAGGAAATAAGGATGGAAAATGAGATATGTAATTCTGGATTATCTTATAAAGGTAATTTGGTACTACTCTGTTATCTCGTTAACGAATTTCGCCAAATTACACAAATTGCCAAACTAATACCCAAATTATACATACTGACATAATTTTTATTTTAAATAATGAAAAAACAAATAATTAGTAGAATATTAATAAAAATTCAAATAAAAAGTCGAAATAAAAATCACTTAATGATATTTTAAACACGTTAATCGTATTTAATGTCCTTTAATGTAACATTCACGATCATCCATTGGCATTTAATCTTATAGTTTGGTGATAATTTTTTGGTTGATGGGATATCGTAGTAGTACCGGTAATTTTAAGAGAATTTATGAGTTATATGTTTTATTATTAAACTTTAATTCCAAAAATATGCATTCTCATGCCAACCTCCATTTGAGCGGAAATACGATCGCTCTAAAGTAAGGAAGCCTTCAGTGAAAGAAGCTAAAACTTTTCTTTCAGAATAAAACTCTGAGACACTTTAGACAATGCACATATATGAAAGGCGATAATGATGTTGAATTTACTATGCAAATATGATGAACTATTGGATTATGTACTTTTTATGAGAATTTGCTAAATGCTTTATAAAGAATTATTTTTTAATGTAAATATACATAAATAATGTAAGAAGTTTGTAAACAGAAAATAGTACGTAATTTTTTAACATACAAAGAAACTAGCTGGATGTGCCAATCCCAAAACTTTCTTCTATCTCATACGTATATTTAATATTTCAAAAAGTAGTTACACATGTTAATACTTTAATTTTATCGATTCAGCACTATACCAACTTTGCTTTTCATTCTACTTCAGTCAATAATTCGGAGTAAAAACGAATAATGTGGATCATGATATTTATTAAAATCAATAGTTTTCTCTAATTCTGTGTTCATCAGCAGTTTGCAAATAGCCGGTTTAGCGGGACGCAAGTTCACGTCTCTGTACGAGCCGATGGGCAATAGAATGACGAATAATCGAGAAAATGATACAAAAATTGCCAAGTTATCACAAAGCTCCTTTCTTACGGAATATTTCCAAATTCAAGGAAAGTCTGCTGATCATAGCCAAAAAACACACAAAAATTAGGTTCAATTCTTTAAATAATTTTATACACTTTTCGATGGTAAAATAATGAAAATAGTAGAAAAATCGCTTTCACAGAACTCCCTTCCGGAAGATTTTTTTTAATTCAGGGAAAATCCGTTTACCATACCATACCTGCCAACATGTCAATTCTGAAATCCTTACAATTTTCACGATGTATTCTTACATGCTTAAAAATGCATTGCATATGCAATGCAAAAAGGAATATCATTTCTCAACAATATTTTCTATGCTACTTTTATATTTATTTTTCTACTTATATTTTGAAAGATAAAAACATGAGGCTACACAAGAAAATGTTTTTCCAATTTTATACTTTGAGAATGTGTTTTCAAAAAAGTGTCCTGCATGATGATCTGTAATAGATAAGGCAGATTAAATTCACAGCAAATTTCCTGAGAGGTTACAGCAGTTGAGGGGGTGGTAGGGAAAGTATATTTACTGGCATTAATTATGCATATTTTACTGGGTATCTTTGATGAAGTGCACATTTTTTTCAGCGATCCTCTCACAATATTCACGATTTTTACGCGATCTTTTGTTGAAATCAGCCTTTTATCAACGATCTTTTGACAAAATCTGAATTTTTCCAGCAATTCTTTGACAAAATTCACTGTTTTCCGCAACTTTTTCACGAAATTGGCGTTTTATCCGCGATCTTCAGACGAAATCAGCGGTTTATCTGCGATAGTTTAACAAAATCGGCGATTTATTGAGATTTTTTATCGAAATCGGCGGTTTTTGCACGATCTTTTGACGAAATCGGCGTTTTCCCTTGATTTTTTGATGAAATCGGCGGGTTTTTTTCCCCGATGATCTTTGCATTTTCGCGTGATTTTTTCTCGAAAACTTCGTTTTATCCCCGCGATCTTTTGACGAAATCTGCGTTTTTTCGACGATCTTTTGGAAAAAATTTGCATTTTTACGCGATCTTTCCTCGAAAAGGACGCTTTATCCCCGCGATCTTTTGACGAAATCGGTGTTTTTTTTGTGATCTTTTGACGAAATCGGCGTTTTTTCCGTGATCTTTTGATGAAATCGGCATTCTTTTCAATGGTCTTTTGACAAAATATTTTTAAGCGATCTTTTATCGAAAACGGCGTTTTTTCCCGCGATATTTTGACGAAATCGCGTTGTATCCGCAATCTTTAGACGAAATCGCCGTTTTTTCCACGATCCGCACAGAAAATTCGCGCTTTTCAGCGATTTTCCCACAAAGTTTGTTGGCAAAAGCAGTGACAAAATCGTCGTTTATCCACGAAATATTGACGAACTGTTCCGCTTTTTCGGCGATCCTGCCACGAAATTTGCATTTCTCCACGATTGTTTTTTCCGTGCGCAAACCGTACAATCGTACTGTTAATCCGTACAACCGTACACTTAGAGCAAAATCCATACATTGTACGGCCAAACCGTACAAGTTGGCAGCTATGCCATACCCAAAAATAAGCATATACAAAAAAAATTAGTTCTGTTCTATGCATAACTTCATACACTTTTTAATGACAAAATAATGTAAATGGCAGATACGTCGCAATTATAGCGCCCCCTTTCGGCATATTTTTTTAATTCAAGGTGGGGCGGCTGACCATAGGCAAACACAAAAAAAAATTTGTTTAATACTATGCATAGCTTCAAACACTTTTGGGTGGTACAATATTAAAAATGGCACAAAAATCACTAATACAGCACCCCCTTCCGGTGATTTTTTTTAAAAATTCAGTGCGGACCTACTAGCCATAGCCAAACACTTACACAAAAAATTTGGTTCAATTCTATGCATAACTTCATACACTTTTCGGTGTGACAAAATTAAAAATGGCACAAAAATCGCCATTACAGTGTAGCCTTCCGGTGGATTTTTTCAAACTCAGAGAGAACCTACTAGCCATAGTTAAACACTTACACAAAAATTTTGGTTCAATTCTATGCGAAAAATCATACACTTTTCGGTGGTACAATATTGAAAATGGCACAAAAACCGATATTTAGCGCTTCGTTCTGGCGGATTTTTTTCAAATTGTGGGAGGACCAATTAACCATAACCAAACATTAACACAAAAAATTTGGTTCAATTCTATGCATAACTTCATACACTTTTAGGTCGTACAATTTTGAAAATGTTACAATAGCAGCGTCTGTTCCTGGAGAAATATTTCAAAATTGATGGAGGACCTGCTTACCACAGCAGAAACATTCATAAAACACTTTGGTTTAATTCTATGCATATCTTTATGCACTTTTTAATGGTAAAATGGCGACATACAGACACACACAATGACAGACAGGCATTTTGTAAAAACATGTTTTTCGGCTTAACCTATTTTGTTATGACCCCTAAAACGTGTACATCTTTTGGAAATCAGCAGTAGAGAAAAATTTCGATTACAATACTTTCTTTTATTAAAGACAGAAGAAAGTAATAGTATACATGAATTCTGATATTCAACATTATACTGAATATAAAATATATTGACAAAATTGCGACTTTAAAATCGTAGATTTTTAAATTATCAGCAATAAATAAATAAATATACATATTTTTCCATCATGCTAACACCATGTCAAAATTCTAATTCAGCATTTAATTTAACCTTAAAAGTAAAAAAGGCTTTTACTGCAAATACCATTCCAAATATTGTGACTTCCTGTTTATTCACTGTAACATTTTTTTTTTAAATATTAATATTTGATTATAACTTCTCAAAATATCTCAATTCGTAATTTTTTAATGCATAATATTTTTAATTGAGTTATACTTAAATTTATAAAAGAAACTTTTTCTTTCTTTCTAATGGATGACCAGGCCCCTACCTGCCGAGTTATCTCAGCTTAACATGTTAGATACGTGGTATAGGGGCAGGTGACCGCCTTATCGCCAGGTAGTGGCAATAAACATGACTTCTTCGCTTTGCCTCATCATTTCTGCAGTATTTGCTTCTTGTTTGAGCATACTTTGTTTTGACCGTTACTTAACGTTACATCCTGTTGTTTGTACTGCAAATGGCTATTCAAGTTAGTCTCGTAATTTTGAGCCTTAATCAGATGACGAGACCTTCAGCTGGCAAGGCACCTCCAGAAGTATAATTCACAAGTAACTTGGAGGACTTGCACCCACAACGGATTTTACATGCATAATTTTAGCTGGCAATGTGGCGAACCACTAAGACAAGTATCCGTCTTGGCTATTTAGATTAAGTGCTTTGTTGATAATCTTTGTTATTTATTGCACATTGGGTTAACAGTGTGATTTGTTGCCGCCCACCTAATACTCATCATACCAAACGAAATGGGGCTGAATGTTTTCGAGTCTAAACGGTGAACTTGAACTTAGCTGAAAGTGGGGGCAATTTTGAGGGAATTGAAAAGATCAGAGAATGGTCGAAAAGCTAAGGCGTACTGCAGAAGGAAACATTTTGCGACGAAAAGCAAGGCAGATGGGAGTGTTGCAGAGGGAGACAAGATCCTGCCTTCCTATTATTCGGTAGGAAGGCAAGATCTTGTCTCCCTTAATTAATCCCCCCTTTTAAAATTAAAGTCAACTAAATTGTTAGTATATAACTGTTAGTATATTAGTTAGCACAATTAAATATACACAATAAAGGTAATTTGTTCTTCAATTATTAACTAACTCCTGGATCCCTAGACTTGAGTTTGAACCCCTCTTTTGGTCCCCTAGGCTACAATCTTGTCAGCCTATTGGATAATCTGTCTCTGACAGATATGGATTCTTTCATTTGCCAGTTAAGGACCGTCCATAAATGATGTGACGCTTGGAGCGGGGGAGGGGGGTCAAAAATACTAAAAAAAGTGTGACGTCATTTATGGACAGCCTGCTGACGAGGGAACTGCAGAAATTTTTTTGGGGGGGACTTGGAATTATGCATAAAAAAAATTTTAATAGCTTCATTCAAAATATGAAATGTTTACTGCAGTGTCAAGAGACATTTAGAGTTTCATTCTTGCAGTTTGAATCTTATTTTATTAATTTATGGCGTAAATCTTATTAGTTCTTATATTTTAATCATATATTTGCTATGTGTCTTTAAGTTTATGAAAAGTAGTAATTTTCAACTGTTACATTTTCAAATGCTCGCTTTTTTTTACCAACAATGTTGTTATTATTTTCTAAATATTTTAGTTTACATGAATTTTATTTTGCACAAACAATTACACTTTGCAATAATTGTAATGATTTAATGGAAAATACCATATGATGCATTAAACTTATGGTTATTGACAATAAATAAAAAAAAATTAACGAAATTTTATTAATGAGTCTAAGCATGAATTTTAGAAATTTGGAAATCAAATATTATTTACAGAACTCTAATTTAACGAAAATAGAACCTAAAACATTTTATTGTTTAAACATTTATATTGTATTGAAAATTTATTTTTAAAATTACAAACAAAGTTCGTATGAAACAGAATGGAAAATATTCATCTAGTACATACATATATGCATGAGAAAATAAATTACAATGCATTTCTATGCAAACTGAAAAGTTAATTGAAACACTCTAAACATAGTTCTTTCATAAAGTAAAATTAAAAATATTTTATTAGTAAAATGTCTACAAAAAATTCCATTGTATTGCATTTTTAAGAAAACTGAAAAATTACAAGCCAACTCTAGTTCTAATTTTATAATTGAAAGCAAGTTGGGTGGAACAGAATAATTCTGATCAACTTGTTTCAGCGTAATTAATCGAACACCCACCTTATATCATATTAATATGCTTAAACAAAAATTAAAAAATATTGTAAATAATCCATGAGCATTGCAGTTTAATACAGTATAACTTCTTTAATCCGGAAGATGCGAAAAGAAGCTACGAAAATGCGTATTTGGGATTTGCCAAAAACAAAACAAGATGCAGTTTCATTTTTTCAGGAGCGATGATACAGGAATTCGTACACAAAGAGTTGAGATAATGTGAGGCAGTGCTAAATGGAGGAACGAGAGACAAAGGGGGGGGGGCAGCGAAACATCATTTTGAATCTTATTTATCAGAGTTCAAATTTCCACAGCACGAGGTGAAAGAAAATAGAGAATCTATATTAAACTCTATATCAGCCCATTTTCCACCGAAATCCAATTGTCTACTTTGTTTTTAAATAGAGTATTTTGAGTTTTGAAAGTGTTTTGATTTCAAGTAAAATGTTTTATTTTATGATTCTTCGCAAAAATTTTAGGTGTAGATTGGTGGTTAGACTTAAAAACCACTAAACCTTAAGCTGCAGTGCCGTTAATACGTAAGAACCGTTTGAATTTATTTTATACATTTTTTTTTGAATGCACACATATGTAATAAAAGTATATATTCCCTAGCATAATTTAAAGCATATCAACTAAAACCTTATCAACTACAACATTCTAATTAAACATTATTGTTTTAATGTTCATAAAAAATTCATTAAATATGCACTTTGCTTAAAATCAAAGCTGACTGTGTTTTAGGTTTCATTTCAAAACAATCTTTCGAGCTATTTTTAAACGATGTAGTAAGCATGAGCAATGGAGCTCTTAATCACTATACATATTATACTCAATACTTTTAAATTAAATTGTATTACATTGTTCACACTTGTAATTTAAATTATGCAATAGCATAAAAAGTTATATATTTTTCGCTGTTAATTGCAATATTTAACTATAAATCAAAGAAAAGTTAAAATAAAAATCAACTATTTTATTGTTATTTCAAGCTAAAAAAAACTGTAGGGTCGAGCCGGAGGAATGAGACTGTAAGTTTTTTTCCCTATGTATCATTCTAAACATTTCATCAATCACACACAACATGAATTAACAGTAGCCCAATCCTTATTTGAAAAAAAAAATTGTTCTGTATAATCTTGCAATTTTATAAAAAAAAAGATTATTTCAAGAATCATAAGTAAATTCGCTTCATATCATACAGCACGATAGTGCTGTATAGTAGAGCTCAGCTGCATCTTTTAATGTTAGAGTCCAAAGTTTGCCTCTTAATAACTTTGGATCCAATCATCGAATCGCGACGAAATTAAAAAGGGGGAGTGTCCTACCCTAGATCTCAAAGTTTACAAAAATTTATCCAGATCCACCGATTGGTTTCGGAGATCCAGAACCCCTGTTTTGGCACTTTTTGCTCGTGAAACAACAAAAAAAAGAGAAACAACTCAATTATAACCCAAACCAGGAAACACTCAACGACGTGTAATAGCTTTTTCGAAAGCTTTTAATTTAGGGATGTGCCTTTCGAAGGTCCGGTAAAAAAAATATAAAAAATCAAGGAAATGGCACCCATTTAAAATTTATATAACGCTATACCTTTCATAATTTAACATAATCTCTCCTTTTTAATTGCTAATTTAAATGTTACTTTCGAATTGCCACCAACTATAAAACAATTCAATAATTTAAAAAAGAAACGATAACATGTGTTCTTTTTTATATATAGATCAATAAAAATTCTGATTCTCCTGATAGTTTTGAACCTTTGAAATTGACGTCATTCGAAACAGAAAATGCATATTTTTCATAAACATATATATAAACTGTAATTAAATATGTGTTAAAACAACATCTCATCTTTGTTTGAGTGTTTTCGAAGTAAAACAGTTACTACGATACAGATATTTCAATTAAAAAGGGATAATTAGGAAAAAGAATTTCTTCTATATTTATAAAAATTACTATTTGAAAATGAAGCCATGAAAATCTGTGTAGATAACTATCGTCGAAAGAAAATCTGCGTAGATACTGCGAAACTGCAGTGGGACTACCATCTGGGAGGGGGCGGTTCTGTCGCCAAATTTTTCGCCAAAATTGAAGCCAACTTGGCATCATTTCAAGTACTTTACCAAACTAATATGCCTACTAATAACTTTAAACTAAGACTAATAATAGTTTAGATTTGTTAGTTGAAGGTGATTGATAAAGGTCCTGAAAGGATCTGAAAAAGCTATGAAATCATATAAAAAACTGGTGGAACCAGAGAGAAAAAGTAGAGTTCGATCTAAAAAAATGTTATAGTAAAATTTGGGAAATATTTCAATGTGCGTACAAAAGAAAGGGAATAAGATGATCTGTAAAGCTCATGAAATAACCCAAATTTTTGTTAGCTGAAAATGTGGATTGAGCTGTACTGGTGCCTTATATTCAGAATTATACTATTATCCACTCAAAATGGTTACTGAGGAAAGTAGTCAATAGAATATATTGTTATGATGTCTCAAATCAGTTAAGCCCCACAACACTAAACAAATATAAACCATGATGTGATAATTAAAGTATAACATTAATATAATCAAGTTGTTGAAGAATTGATGTAGATAAGTATGTTTGAACACAAATATTTAGTATATGATTGAATCGTATCTATTCAAGGTTTTGAGTTTACTTGGAGCTTTGATCTTCCAATTATGAAAACAGCTGATATGGAATTGTGTCCAAATTTTGTACAGAACGAACCGCTCTTGCATACTTCATTACATCAGTTAGTAACATATAGTTATGAACCAAAATTTTTAAACTGGTTACGGAAAGTGTTAAAAATCCCTCGTCTTCCCTGATTGATTTTGAAGCACCAGTAAAGCTCAGTCCTCATTTTCAGCTAACAAAAATTTGGGTTATTTCATGAGCTTAACAGATCATCTTATTCCCTTTCTTTTATACGCACATTGAAATATTTCCCAAATTTTACTATAACATATTTTTAGATCGAGCTCTACTTTTTCTTTCTGGTTTCACCAGTTTTTTATATGATACTTTTTATGCTTGTACCACATTAAAGACTTATTTATGAGTTTCTCTATTTATGGAACATTACAATGTATACTATGAGTTTCTCTATTTATGGAACATTATAATGTATACTATGAATAATTTAAACTAAACCTAAAAACAATATTTATGTTTATACAAGAAGTTAAACACAAAAGAAAGAATTAGGGAGGAATGGGACATGTCTAATTCCTTTATTCTTAATAAGATGATTGTAAATTGCTAATATGCAAACATTTTTATAGTATAATATATTAATTATAATATTGTGCTCACGGTTGAAAATTAGTGGTAATTAGTCGTCTTTTACAACTAAAAATGTCATTTCGACAAATGTGCTTTTAATCCAAATTTTCCTTTTGATGCCTAACTTTTCTGCATATTTTTGTTTCTTCTTAATTTGCAGCTTTGTTTTAGAAGTTTTGGTTTTGAAACATCTGCTTAACGATCACAATGAATATCTCTCTGAGATTATCGCAGAAATGATTGATTAGTACTCTTCCACTTTAAAACTTCTTAAAATTCACCGCTAATCTGTTTCACAATAGACTCCCTCAAATCCGCAACTCTCTAAAATCTGCAGATAATTTACAGATGTAAACAATGAAATATTCAGTTCAGATGTAGGTGCAAAATTTGACTTTTATATTTTTCTATCAATTCTATATAATTTTTAATTTTCATTAATATTACTGAATTCATGTATTTTTATGAAGGAAGAATAAATTTATTTTGGAAAAATTTAAGATATTGCTGATATCAGTGGTAATCACAATCTTTTTACCAAATATATTTATGTATCAACCAAACTTTTTTGGTTATTAAGTCTGGCTAATCCTGAAATAAAATTTCCTTATTTTATGATTTTTATGCAAATTAATAACGCATCTTTATAAAGCAAATTTCATATGAAAAATACATCTTATCTTCATAATAAATATTTAGTCATACATTATTGACCTTTACTTTTAATATTTTAATCATGTTAAAAATTATCTAAATTTTTATTATTTTAGTTTATTACTTATTTTAATGTTTTATTATATTATAAGCCTTTATAATAGTTCCAATTTCATCGTTAATTACATTGAAGTTACTGGTTAAAAATGTAAACAAAGCAATGACCAGAAATCTGCAAAATTCTAAAATCTCTGGTGCCAAGCTGTGCAGATTTAAAGGAGTCTACTGTATTTCTATTACGAAAAGGAATGGCACGTTTTTAATGAACTTGATAAATATGTTTCCCCGCCTTCTACGCAAACCAGTGACGTTTCATATAGGATGGTTGATTCTCAAAATAGGGGAGAATTTCAGTCCTTCAGCGTACAAAAAAATTGAGAGTATGTCTGACATTTTTTATATTTAGATATGCTTGTCTTAATATTATTCATCATTTGCACTCTAGAATTACCCGCTTTTTAATTAAAAACACCTTAAAATAACAAAATGAATGTTCAAAATGTCATTAGTATGGATGTGCACAGCAGCTGTGCCTTGTATATGCTAACATTTTTGAATAATTAATATCATGTATATAGAATAAAACAAAAATCATTCTTTGTTTAAATTAATCCAGGAGAGGATTTATCCAATAAATTTCTTTTTAAAAATAAAATTATTGTATATAAAAAAAAGAATTAAAGTTTGCCCTTCATATTCTATTTTCAAAACAAAGTCATACCATAACAGCTGATTATTAATCAAAATTTCATTTTCACATATGACAATAGTTTGAAAATATGAAGTTTCTCCATGGGAACAATTAGCCATTTCATCCCAGCCTGAAAATAGAAGCATGTATGGTATTTTAAGAATAGAAGTTAAATATTAGGCGAGTGCATCAATTGTATGTCATTAGAATGGATAATAATTTTCATGTTTATTTTATAATTAAAATTTTTATTTTACTTATTTGCATAGAATTTTTGTGTTTTAAAAAGCCCAAGAAAGGACTACTGCATTGTGATTATATTATGGCTCATAATCTTATTTAAATTAAAGTTTGTCATTAGCATGGACAAATATCAGTGTCATTAGCATGGTTTTTTCTGTCCATGCTAAAGACTCCTAATGTGCATAAATATAACCAGTGCTTATATTGTATCCTTTATAAAGTTTAATTTTACATATAAATTTAGGTATTACATTTATTATCCCTAAAATATGCATTACATCTGTCAGAAAATCACTAAGACAGCTTCTTACGTTGTTAGTGTCAGAATGTTGCTCATGTAAAACAAAGTTTGCTCTTTGGTTCACAATGTTGAATTTCTTAAAAATATTCTATAAATATCTATTTATTAATTTAAAAGAACACATTTCTTTTTATACGGAATTTTAATTTCGTCCTTGCTCTTTTTTAAAAAAAAACTAATCTGAATATGGGGAAAAGTATAACAATAGGTAGAGAGAGAGAAAAAAAATGTAAAAGAGTGTGAAAAAAGAAGGGAGAAAATTAAAAGAAAATACTGATAAACATCACAAGCTTAAACATCAGATATATAAAAGCAAAATAATTGGTACAAATAAAAATAGTCAGGGAGGACTCCAAGAGAACACAGGTCACAGCGAAAAACTTAGAAACTTAAGAGCGTACAATTATTTGTAAAAACAGGGTTTCATCTTTAAGGAGAATAAAAACAGTTGAAAATGGAAACTATTTGCAGAAAAAGAAGGCTAATAAATATAGAAAAAAATATTTAAACAGGAAGAAAATAAAAATTTCTTAATATATTTATTCGATGCAATTTGTTTTGTCATTAGCATGGCTCATAAAATACTAATTATTTTTTTAAGTTAATTTTTAATTAGCTCTGCTGAACTCATGTAAAGTATACCTAATACTATATTAACAACACCTATTTTTTTTCAGAAATTTTGCTAACAGTAATTTTTTAAAGATTTCACTTTTGAAAAAGTTTCCTATTTTGAGAATCACCCATATAGCTTTTTCCAATTGTCATTATTATTTCTGTTTTTAGTGCAGTGATAAGCATGGGGGAAAATTTCAAATCTGCAATTAATCACAGAAAAGCAGGAAATACTTTTAATCCATTTAGTTTAGATCTAGAATAAATATACTAAGTACTCCCCTCATAGTAGTACCGAATATAGCCGAATAGTAGGTGAGCATTAGAAACATGTGTGTGCAGATTTATAGTTGGAAAACAGGTTATTTTTAAAATACCATAACAATATCTGAAGACCACTAACTCTATCAAATACACTGTCAGTACAAATATTGTAGAGCTTATAATACAGAATAAAATTAATATCTACGCTTAATACTTTTGTTCAATAGTCAAATCGCTAATCAACTTCTAAGTTTTAGCCTCATGCTCAGAGAGTTGAACTCAGAATCAATTAGGGGAAAACTGAAAGCTGTTTTAACCTCTTCTGTTTATGTTTAAAATGATTATGCTATGTCTTCCCCCTCACACTTAGTAAAAATTTGCAATAACAGAGGCTACGAAAAATGCAAAATATGAGAAGACGTTCATTAGTACTTTAAAAGGTGCATATTCTTATTATCATGGATGCCCAAAATGTATAAAGTAGCTGAAAAATGTTGATGATATTTTAAATCAGTATATAATATAGTATACAAAGCTGTGAAGATACTACTTCACAACTTGGTGACAATCATTATTTATATGGAAAAAATTACTTCATTTGAACCAAATAAAGCAGTATTGGCTAACTGAAAATGATACTGTTAAAACGAAATTTTTTTGTAATTTATAATAGGGATGAGACGAATATTGATTTGGCTGAATAGCCGAATATTTCGCCAAATTTTAGGCCGAATACCGAATATTCGGCGGCCGAATATCAACTTTTTTTTCCAATAAAGAAAATAAATTTTGATTATATATAATTTAAAAAATAGGAGCTCATTAATAGTCATTACTCTTAAATGTGCTTTTAAATGTATTTTTAAATTTGAAACATTTATTTTAACACAAAAAAAATTATGAAATTGCATTATATTCTTTTATCTTAATGTACATCAAATAGATTTTTAGTAAGTCAGGATGGTAAGATATTTTCATTAAAATATGAAGAATGTACTTTCATTTTACTATCAAATGGTACTTTTACCCGTTCTTGCATCCAAAATTAATAATATTCTTAATCTCTCTCTCTCAAAACTCACGAGTAGATATTTTCTGAAATAACCTTTAATGAAGTAAATTTGATCATTTAGAGTTTGTGCCCCTAATGATAAGCGAATTCGTAAGAATGAGCCTACTCTGAAATCAGTTGCCAAGCTTTAAATTACAAATTACGTTAAAGCAAAAGGTTATGTTTAAAGTAGAATACATATGGTAACAAAATTTTTGACATTTGAATTGGCGCATACAATATTCAACTTCAATATTCCACTTATTCAACAAGCATTAAAAGGATAAAGAGAAATTGATAACAACATGAATGAAAGAATATGTAAATTAAAAATATATACATAATAATGTTATATATTTCAGTCAGTAATTATCCAAATAATTATTTAAAATTGTAAACTATAGAATAAAAAAAAATGTTTTGTTCAGTATTTAGAATTTATGTTTAAATACTTATAAAACGATCTTCATAAAGCTAGTTGTGTCATCTGATGTGTATCTAGTTTGTGACCAGTTCTGTTTTCAGATGTACCGTTGTAGTATTTGGAATAGTAATATTTGATATCTAATTTTAAAAATGAATCATTGTTAATACCCCTAGTGAATGAATTTTTTCATTTCTTACTTTATGGAAATAAGTTACAAATTTCATAAGAGCCTTTTTATATGTGCATGGAATTTGCAGACATTAATAAATATTCAAGTGTTTTAGAATAAGGCAGTGTTTTTTTTTATATATGTATATAAGTGTTTTTATATTTTGGATTGTAATATATCATTCTCTAATGAAGACATTTCACATACAATTAAATCTCCAACTTGGGCAGCATTTTCTAAAATATCACTCACTTTTATAGGAAATACCGAAAGGCTGTGTATTTTTTAGCAATCGAATAACTGTATATTTTGTAAGTAAGAATGAGTAGGACTTCTTGAATGAAGTAGCCAATTTGGATTAGAGAAAAAAAAATTGTAAGAAATGAAACTCTTTAAATCCTAAATTTAATTTGGCAAGATATCTTTCACTATTCGGCGAGATTTTACAAATATTCGGCCAGATATCTCTAAATATTCGGCTGAAGTATTCGGTCAACAAGCCTTCAATATTCGGCCAACCGAATATTCGGCAAAAGGGCCGAATACCGAATAGTGGCCGAATATTCGTCCCATCCCTAATTTTTAAATTAAATTTTCAATACAATATAAATGTTTAACGATAAAATATTTTAAGTTCTATTTTGATTCTGTAAAAAATATTTTTTCCCACCTTCTTCATATTTATTCTTCGACTCATTAACAATTTTTTTAATATATTTATTTTTCGTCAATAAACATAACTTTAATACACCATAAGGTATTTTTCCGTTAAAGCATCGCCATTATCACCTAGTGTGCAAAATAAAATTCATGAGAAATGAAACATCTTGAAAATAACAAAAACATTATTCGTGAAAAAGCAAGTATTTGGAAATGCAACAATTAAAAATTACAGTCAAGTTTCTATAATCTGCAATTTTCTATAATTTGCATTACATTTTGAATGTAAACAATGAAATAAACAGTTATAAAAATTTACAAATTAGTGATCCAAAAACGATTTTTTTTAATAAAAATAATAAAAAAATGAAAAATATCCTAATGAAACATTTATTTTTTAAAAAATATAATCAGATTTCTTTGTCTGATGCTAGATAATATGAGTTTACATAGTCATATATCAGAAAAATTTCAGGTATGATTGCATTTTGCAAAAGATGTAATCAACTCTTTAGGTAGGACAAAAAATAAACTTAATAAAATGAAAGTGCAAATACAGAAACTTTGCAGCAGTTTGAAGAAGACTTAAATATTGAAGACTCTGAATCTGAAGCTGATTATAAAGGGTTAAAATTTAAAAGGAAAGTTGAAGAATTATCCTGTACTGAAGAACAGTGAAAATTAATTTTGAACAAAATAATTGAAGCTTTAGATTTGAGGCATTCAAATTTTCAAAATGATAAAGAATTAAGTAATTTATACACTCTTCATCCATGTAATGTTGCAAACTTATATGAAATTAAAGTAAGAAAATTGACAAAGATCTCAAAAATTTTATTAAAGGATTGCCTCAAAACATATCTATGGAAAAAGATGCAGATATTGAAGAGTTTGAATATTGTAAACTGTGGCAAAGGATAAATATAAACTACCATGTGAATACACTTTGCCGCATTTGATGGCAGAGTCTTTATAATAGTTTACATTTTTTAATCTAAGGAAAATAATAAATTTTACTATGATTGTACCACTATGCACAGCTGAATGTGAAAGAGGATTCAGCCAGTTCCACATAATAAAAATTAAAAATCTCAAAAATCTGTTACCGTCAAGAGTTGACGATAAGGTTTTATGGAACAAGTGTAAGTGAATATGATTCACACCCCGCCACAAATTTATTATGGAAGAATATTGCATGTGGATGCACAAGATATCTAGACTTTGTTGGTTTTGAAAAAAAATTGTTTTCAATAAAATTTCTAGTTTATAATATCTTTCTGTACTTTTTATTATTATTTGGATATAGAAAAGTCATTGTATGTTTATGTTAGGGATAGAAGTTTTTAATATTTTCTCTGAAATCAGCATTTTTTTAAAGTTATTCTAGTTATTTCTCAGAGTAATCCAACAGCAAAAAAAATTGTAACCAAAACATTTTGTGGAAAAAAATAATTAATGTAATTAGTATGATTGTTAAATTTTACAAATTCTCTGTATTTAAAAAATTGTAGCCAACGAAAACAAAATGGCAACTAAGTGAAAAAGTTAGGTGCCAGTGGCATCTAATTAGCTGATTCTAATTTCAACCCCTATAAAGAGATCTTAACATTTTGACACAGCTATTTGCAACACAGCACAAATTGTGATTTAAAAAGAGAAATGTATTGACAAATGATATAAACAGCTATCAAAATAAACCTAATGAATGCTTATGAATGTTTATATCTATCTATACCTAAATGTGTATGCATTATGATCAGGTTTTTTTTTATATTAGACTTATATTTGTATAATAATAAACAAATAGCCTTTTCATACTAAATAAATTATACAAATGTTAAATAAAAACTGCTTGTGCAAATAAAATAGTGAATACGTTGCCAAAAAATAATTACTACCAAACTTACAGTGTATATTTGTTACTTATATGGTATTTTACTTCTAAAAAAATCTTGTTTATGTAAATGAAAATATCTATTTTAAATATGGTACAAATTCTAATATTTTAACACCTTTAAATTCTAAACTAATAATGCATTCTTCCTGATAGTTACTATTCGGTTTAACTGTGTGCAGAATATTTAAAATGACTATAAATGTCAGCAAAAATGAAAGTTGTGAACATAAAATGTTGTGTCATCATACGATTAAATCAGAAGTTCGAGAACTTTTTGTAGAAGAATAACAAACGAAATTGATCTTACCATTAATTCCTTTTAGTAAAGAATATGGGTCAGCAAACTGATTAAAAATATACATCTACATTTAAAATCTGAGTATGACCGTTTTGTCCTGAGTAAAATCCATTTTAATACATACCTACAGACGCCAACACAATGATGAATCACGAATGAAGAGTCATTCATTAATAATGAATCAACCAATAATCAGCCAAGTAAAAAAAAAAAAATAATAATAAATATTTATTTATAAAAAAGAAATAGAAAGCATTTTCAAAATTCGTTAATATTGCACTTAAATAGGCCTTTGGGTCAAAAATTGGATGCAATTTGATTTTGGAAATTCAGGAAAATTTTACTTAAATTCTTAGGACAGCTTGTTTAATGGTTGATAAGAAACCAGTATTACATCCAAAGATTTAAAAAAAAAATAGTAGCCATATTTTCATTTCAGTTATTTAATTAATAGATAACATTAAGAATTCTGAATGCAAGAATCACTTCCAATGAATCATACTGTAAATCATGATTCTTTCTTTTATTGGCGTGGCGTCTTGTATCTTCCATTGTTTGTAGCACGTCTTGATAAAAACTATATGGTAGACACTGTATATCGCCAAATTCTTCGCCAGTTGTTGGCGATGTCTTTAGGGTTATAGGTTTTGATCACATGACATTATTATTTATGTTTACAAATAGTTACGCTATGGAGCTGTATGTTTTCTAAATGAGAATAAGATATGAATTTTGTTTTGAAACTATCTTCATTTATATTTCCATTGTATAAATTTATAACTTTTCCCTCTAAATTTTAACTAACATTTAATAAAGTAAAATCATAAAAAGAAATACAACTTTTCTTTATATGTTATATTTTGCTCTTTATGTTTCTGGCTGGTTATTTTATTCAAAATTGGTCATATATTATTTTATAAATGCTTTAAAAAATAAAAATATATATGTCATGAACTAAATGAAAGTTTTTTAAACATTAGTATTTTGTAATACCTTTATAAAAAATTACTTCTAATACTCTATTTGAAAGTATATGTTTTTTATGTTTATTTTATTATCTTTCGATTTTCCCCCCCCTTCCGCTGTGCTATGATTTTGCTGAATGGAACATGTTAAATTTTATGTATTTAATTTTGTTTATTTATGTATGTTTTTCGATTTTACAATTTTCCATAGTTTATGCAAAAAGGATTATTTAACCGAAATTTAAAAAAGGAATTTTAAACCTCCAAAACACACTTTCAATTCATTGTTCATTAATATAGTCCTTAAAAAATATTTAAATAAGTCAACACTTAGTCATTCATTGTTTAAAATAATTTAATATGTAGACTAATTTTAGAGTTCAATGTATAACTTTTAAAAAATAATTATTTTCTATTTTATTGCATATCTTGTATGCAATAAAATAGAAAATAATGTAATAATGTGTAATATAGAATATAAATAGAAAATAATGTAATAATGTGTCTGCTGAATGTAATGTCATAATATAAAGTGCAATGATCCACAACGATATCTATGTTTTAATATTCTTGAGCTAGTAAGTAATCGTAAACTAGTTAAATAACGTAACTTTATAAATAACTGAAATCAATCATTCAAACAAAATATATTGTAAAATGGTCCTCATGGAATATAAGGTAGCAACAAATTATATTTTGTTAAAGTATAATATTGTTACGGGGAGACTCAGGAGACATAATCTCTTTTTCAGTTTTTTAATTTTTATCTTGGAAAAAGCTAAATATTTTTAAAATGTTTTCAGTTGTTATTAAAGACTCATATGTCTTTCGTGTTGTAGTTTGTTTTTTTTCCCAAAAAAAAACATTTTTGAAATAAAGATAAATTATTTTCTAAAAAATAAAAAAGTGATCTAGTCTCCCCAATTGTAGGGAGACTTGATCCTCTTCCAAGAGTGACTTAATCCTTAAAACAGAAGCATTAAATTGAATAAATTAAGTAGAAGAAATCAAATTTATTGTTGATTAACAAAAAAAAAAAAAAAAAAAAAAAAAAAAAAAAAAAACTACATTTGATGAAAATTCCTGTTTTCCATATGAATTATTGTTATTGCGGAAATAAATGATAAGAAACATTTTCAATGCTTGAAAAATCAAATGTAAATATTAAAATTGTTGCAGCTTGAAAAATTGCACCTAGTAAATGGATTAAGTTATCTTTTGACAATGTGTCATCAGTGTCCGCAACCTAAATAAATTGATCTGAACTAAGTTCTCCTTTTCTTAGAAAATTGATTTTGCATTCAGATGAGGAAATTTTCTTTTCATTTTTTTTCCATGAAAAGACTTATTTATTTCATTTATGTTCATCAAGTGAATCTGACTGAAGTGCAGGGCTAGATTTAAGGCAGGGCATTCAGGGCACAGGCCCAGGGACCCTGCTTTTCAAGGGCTCCCTAAGTGCTGCTGAATGTTTTCCAATTATTGTCATAATTTGATCTAGTTTTAATATCTAATGAAATTTTACATTTCATTATACATTCTATTCTGTTCATGTTGTATTTTTATAAAGTATATTTTATCTGAAACATCAATTTATTATAGTGAATATTTTCTTTTATTTTTATCACTTAAATAATATATTGTATTATTAGTTCTTGTTTAATTCAGTTCCTGTTCTCGACAGATCATTTTGGAGGATATTTTTTAAATAATTGTAGCTTGGTGTTGTTGAAAATTTAGTATTAGTTGTTGCATTAGTTGTTTTATTATTTCAGATACATAGACCCTGCATACAAAAAGATAAATAGCACTGCAGTTTATTATAAAACATCTACTCATTTAAATTCCTTAATTTTGATATAATTATTTAAAAGTAAGTTATCATATTTAATTTTGTAATGGATATTTTAAAGTCAACAAATGTTAAATTACTAATACCTTTTTTTTATTGTGTTAGTCAATTTCTCTGTAAATATCGGTGTTAGGGGGGCCCCATAAGCATCTGTGCCCAGGGCCCCCAAATTTGTAAATCGGTCCCTGTAAAATGGACGTGGGCAGGGGTGGGGAATTTTTCCAAATTCTTACCAGCCAAGGATTTAATTCACCAGCCCACAAGCAACACACACACAGTTGAAAATAGTTATGACAAAATCGCATACGATTACAGAGAAAATTCCTATTATTACAATGCATTTTCATAATTCTTTTTTTTATAATATTAAGAAATATATACAACAGTGGTAAGATTAATATTAGATAGAACTTAGTACCATATTTACACCGTAATAATTTGAAAAGTTAAACTATCTAGATTAAAAAAGTGTCTCTGATAATGTGCCTATTGCCTTACAGTTTTTCAAAAAGTAAAAATGCACTCGCCTTGTGAGAAAATCCACTCTCCACTGGCGAGCAAAATGATGTATTTCTCTACCTTTGGACATGGGTTTTATAACTGTTTTCACTTTCTAAAGGTTTGGAATTTTCATTTTTAGCGTTTTTACTTTTCTTTTTTGAGATGAAATGAGTTTTTCTTGATTCCCTGTTTTTATTCAGTTGGCAATCTTGTGTTTCTTCTTTAATCTGTCTTTCAGTCTGTGTGCTAGTCAAAATTTTCGAAGATCCTATTTTCTTTTCTATAGATTCTCTTGTTTTGAGTAATGAAACTTTAGAAAAAGCTTGTATTTTTACCTGTGTCACTATGTTTGGTTAATTGTTATTGTATTATTTCTTGTTGGAGTTCTAGGTTGATCTGTGATGAAAGATATAAAAAAATTCTCTTCAGAAAAAAGTATTCTTGTTTAAGGGATATATGCGAGTGATTTTAAATAAATTTATTGTGTTAGTTGGCAGTGTGAGTGACTTTAGGATAAATAATTCCGATTAATTCAGCAATTTGATGAATTATTGGTTTTTGAACAGGATGATCCAGTCTTGAGTAGCCATATTAAAGTAACTTTTAAGTGGTCCATATATATGTTTTACACAGAGACTGCAATATATGTGAAATGTGCTGTGGTATTGTTAACAAAATTATTCAGTTATCTTTGGTATAATTCAAACTGTCAATGTTTATATGGCTTTATTATCCTTTATTGACTAACACTTTACTGTTTTGATTATATTTTACATTATTTATGAAGTGCTGTAAAAATTTTAAGAAGTTGGGAGCATTCATCTACCATGTGCTTACAAAACACCATATGATGCAGTCACATATTAACTTTATATCTTCATCAATCACCTATAATCAAAGTAACCAAATTCTAACCTATACTGATATTATCTAAATACAGTCGAACCTCTATATAACGAAATCCATCGTTCCAGCAAAAAATTCGTTATATAGAGAAATTCGATGTATAGAGAATGATGTTAAAAATCGTATTTAATGTGTAAATTTTGAACAAATATTATTTTTGATCTTTTTAACTAAGAATTTGAAATGTTTAAAAGTAAATATTAACCTAACATTTTATTTCTTAATTATTTAAGCTGTTTCAAAAATGAGAACAGACATTTATTTGAAAGCTTAATGAAAGTCAAATAAGGAAGACTTGCATTAATATCATACGAAGATATCTGTAATTTTTTGTTGTTTTGATTTTAAAATTGTTATTCTCTCAAATAAATAAATAGATAAATAAATGCTCAAATTTTATCATGGAATGAAAAATTGTAGTTAACATTTTCCTTCATTTGAAGGCCTCTCTTATGTGCCTCTCTTATGTGCCTCTCATTGATTCCTCTCTTATTTGTGTAACAATCCAATTGACTCTGTTTTGAGAAGGATGTGGAAAGGTGTGTGGGAGGTGGGATGAATTTGTTAGATATAAAGAACAAGGAGAAAAGTAATAATAATAACAATAAAAAGCCTCAGCACTGAACGATAAATCAAAAATAAGTGATTGGAAAATCGATTCCATATAATTTCGAAGCTTTTTTTAAAACTGAATAAATTAAGACCAATTTATCAAAAAAATTCATTATATGGAGATAGATATTTTGTTATATAGACACTGTTTTTATTGTAATCATGCGAAAATGGGACCGTTCCTACTAAAAATTCATTATATAGAGAAATTTGATGTATGGAGTTTCGTTATAGAGAGACTCGACTGTATAACAATGAAGATAGGAGGTTAAAAAAATATTGCATTAAGCTTAACTTTGGGGACACTTGATCCCCAGGATCAAATCTCCCCATATGGCAGGAATCATATGTTCCCAATGTGCATTTGTGGGGAAAAAGAGTTCCTGAAACAAAAGTAAAGAAACTATTGGATTAAAATAACCGAATTTAAACTGTAAGGAAGTTAGTAAATTATATCAATAAAGTTAAGTAATTTATTTATATTTAGCAAAAAATATGAAACACAAACTACATACTAAAAAAGAAGTTTGATTGTAAGAAAACAAATTTCTTTCTTACAACAAAAATAATAACTGCCAAATGAAATTCTGTTGGCAAAACTATTGATAAGGAATCACTTTATTTAGTATTTCCAATTGCAGAAACTTGCTTTTTTTTCTCTGGTTTTAGACCTAGGGATCAACTCTCCCAAATCGCTCATTCATTTTCAGAAATAAAAGATTTATTTTATATTTAACACTATCATGTATGTATGTACATTTGTTATTTCTTCTATATTTCTTTCTGGGCAAAATAATATAGAAAAGATGTTTTCCATTAAAATTTTTTGAATTTTTTTTTTAAATACGCAGGTATTTATGCCCGTAATATGTTATATGTACGCACTCTGCCATGAAATTGGGAATAATGATATATAGAAAAATTATTAAACTAGAATGTGTAACTAAGAATGATTTTAAAATACAAAGTATATGATAAATAATAGACATTATTGTAAGTCCAATCCAAAATTATTTAAAAATGCATGACTGTAAAGTACTGAAAGTAAGATCCCTTCCAAACATGAAACTTTCTCTCCTTCATATATTTTGCAAACTATAAATCCTGGGAAATTTATAAATTCCAAATATATCTCTTTATGCTCCTAATTTTATCTGTTTATTTCACGAAAGCTCTAATTATAAGCATATCTTAAAATTGCTAGAATTTCTTGTCTATTAGCAGGGGTTTTCTATGTTATTACTTTCAGTATTGTATAGTAAATATAGATAATAAATATTGGAATTGTTAATGTAAATTGATACTACCAAGTCTAAAATTATTTATTTATAATATAGAATTTTATATAAATATTTAAAAACACATAATTATATAAACATATCATATAATAAATTGTATAATACTTTGTAAAGGAAAAAGGTTTCTTATTTATGAACAAATTAATGTATTAAGTGTAATTTAATCAATATTAATCTTTATACTTCTAATATGGAGATAAATCAAATTGATCCGCATATTCACAGTATCCGCAAAGAAACTCTTTGAGAGGGTTGAATTCTAATAAGGATTGGCCGACGCGTTTTCGCGTAACTTGGCGATAATTATACTTGGCGAGCGATAGGTTCTTCCATCGAGGAGTTTGATTTTTTTCTGAACCGAGTACAAAGTAACTTTTCTCTTGCAGCATTGCATTGGATGGAACGTGTCTTATTGAAAGCTGTACTCTTTAAAAGTTTTTAAACACAAATTTTTACTTTGTACTCGTTCTCCGAAGGAAATCAAACTCGACGGAAGAGTCTATTGCTACGCCAAGTATAATTATCGTCAAGTTATGTGAAAACGCGTCGGCCAATCCCTATCAGAATTCAACCCTCCCGAAGAGTTTCTTTGCGGATACTGTGAATATGCAATTGATCCACACATTTAAAATTCAGCTTGTAGGGAGAAGGAGTTGTTGATAATAATCTAGTAGTTGGTAATTATTTGAACCAATAGTTAATGCTATTAATCGTTTTAATAAACGAAATCGTAATGCATAGCTGTCAACTTTCGTTTAAGTTTTAAAAAAGGGAGAAAAATAACATGTATTGAACCATAAAATGTGTTTAATATAATTATCTGGTGTGTCTTATTTTTTGTGTGATATTTCTTAGTTTTCTCTTATTAGTTCAAAATTCTGATTCAAGCCTTTTTTTTTATAATAATTTAGGCTAGTAGACAGTGCTGTAGTTGGAAAAAAATATTTGTGGGAACTCAATTTTTCATAGATTATGATGCTACCTGATTTTTGCTAAACCAAAAGCCAATTTGAAATATTTAGCCAAAAGAAGACTTTTTTTAAAAAATTAACAATTATAATTATTATATTGAAGTTTTTATAGTAATGTAATTTGCTTTCATTAGATGAGAATATGGCAACTGACGTCAGTTCAGAACCTCTGCCCCTTGAATAACTAGGATTCAGCGCTGACAAAAAAAAAAAAAAAAGGCTGTTGCGAAAGACGTTTTTTTTTTCTTTTTTCAGCGTATGTATAGTCCCTTCAGTTTTAGTACCAATTTTTTTCAAAGTTTTTTCGCTTTATTTTTCTCAGATAGAAGAAGTATAAGAAATCTTTTATAAAATATTGGGGTCAAAACAAAGCCCATGCACACTTTTAAAAAATCAGTCTTCGACAGCCTCCATTTTTGTGTCAACGCTTAGTCCTAGTATTCAAGGGACGGTGACAGTACGACACCTTCAAACCATCTTTTTGGTCGAAATATCTCCTTTCTTGATAAATGGAAACGAATCTTTTTCAAACTAGCAAAAAATGGCATTTTGCTTGAAGAAAAAATAAGATTGCGCTCGTACACTTTTTTTTTTTTTTTTTACAGTAACAAACTAATTATTTCTGGGAACGGCGCTCCCACGCATTCCCGCCCAATTACAGCACTGCTAGTAGATTTGATTTACCCTGATAATAGAAATAATAGCTATGCTGGATATGGCTTATTTAAACACCATTTACTTGACATTTACAGCATTTAGTACTGTTACAAAATGTAAAATAAAATAACAAAATTGTGTTAGATTTAGTAGACAAAGCAATTCAAAAGAGATGAGAATACAATAAACAATAAGAAAAAGAGCATAGAACAGGATTATTATTATTATTATTGTTGTTATTTTTTTTACACAAGGATCACATT